>JASCZI010121251.1:15556-35458 GCA_036250425.1 Stylosanthes scabra | reverse complement strand
TTGTCATATATATATATATATATATATATATATATATATATATATATATATATATCCAATATATAAAAGAATTAGGAAGTAAATAATACATATTATTTTTGGTGTGTATAGTCAAGATAGATAGTTATTATTTTAAAGGATAATGTTACATGTACCATCATACACACATGTACACATCATTTATACAAAACTAAAACCACTCTCACTCAAAGAAGGTGAGAAACACGCGCTTCACCACTCCCTCAAACACGCATTATTCGAACACTCCCTCAAGTAACCATTCTTCCTTCAAAACAAAAACCCACTCTTTAAAAATCATTGAAACACACTCCACCCACATTTATCTTCTTCGTCTTCTTAATCAACCTCAGCTTTTTCAATTCTTTTTAATCCTTTGTTTTTGTTGTTGTTCATTGTTGCATTCTTCCTCCTTTACTACTATTGCATTTTTTTACATTTCAATGCTGGAATTCACTTCTTTGCTGAGAGAAGAAGAGGAGAAGAAGAAGAGATAAAACAATATGAACCTCAACACACATAAAATTTGAAATCTGTGTTTTTTTTGTGTGTTGAAGTTCATTTTTTTATGTGCAGTGCTTCATTTTTTCTGTGCTTAGAGAAGAAGAAGAAAATAAATAAGAAATTAAAATAAAGAAAAAAAAGCAAAGTTTGTATTTTTTTGTGCTATAATCCTTTTTTTCTATGCTGTGGTTCACTTTTTCTGTGCTTCGAGAAAAAGAAGAGAATAAGCAAGAAATTAAAATAAAGAAAAAGAAGTAAAATTTGTATATTTTTCTATGCTAAAGTTTATCTTTTCTGTGCTGGAATTCATTTTTTCTGTGTTTAGAGAAGAAGGAAACAAGCAAGAAATTAAAATAAAGAAGAAGTAGAATTTATGTTTTTTCTGTGCTACAGTCCATCTTTTCTATGGTTCACTTTTTCAATGCTAAAAAAAAAAAAAGAAGAAGCAATACATCTCACGTATAGCACAGAAATATTCACATATAGAATAGAAACAATGAGCCTTAACACATGAATACAACATCAAAATAAATAATGTACGATAGCACAAAAACAGTCATATATAGAACAGAAATAACGTGCTTTAGCACATAAATCAAAATAAACAAAGATGAAGAAGATGAGCAAGAATAACAATTACAAAAAAAGAAGACCACCACCACAACAGCAACAACAACAACAACCACAACAATAACAATACAACCGCCACTAACCACCACCACAATAACAACAACACACCACCCCACCACCACCACCATCACTTACGGAATAAGAAAAAGAAGGAGGAGATATGTAGTGACCATGACGGACTGACGATGATGAAAATGGCGAGAACGACATGTTTGAAGTCGAGGCCGGTGGAGACAAAGAGGATGTGGGATGGACAACGTGGCTGCTAGGGTGGGAGACGGAGAAGGAGAAGGAGAGAAGAAGCTTTGAGGAGAGAGGCGCTGGTAGAAGAAGAAAATGAAATTACTTGGTATGCACGTGAAATTTTTGGTGTGTACACGTGTGTAGGTGTGTACACATATAATTATCCTATTTCAAATACCGATAATATATAAATTTATATTGAATACCTGCTTAATCATATTATTATAAATATGATATTCAACTTGGATTGAAAAAACATAATCATTTAAATATACTAAATATAATAACTTTGAAAAAATCAAAATATTTTATATTTTCTAATATTTATCAAATAGTTCCACATTCATCCTCATATATTTCATTTCACCTCACTTTGTGACGTCTTACTTTTATCCAACTTGGTACAACTTAACTTCATTTAGGATTCTTATTCATTTTTTTTCTTCTCAATTTCTTGGTTATGATTATTTTCATTTTACAATTCCACTCTTATGACATATTTCTTTTTAGATTATTATATCATTTCAATACATGTTACTGGTATTATGTTTAATAGGTGATAGTTTAACTTCTTATTTTGTATTATAACTTTAGATTCTTTTTACTTTACATTTTTCCCTATCATGTTATTTATGTTTTTTTAGGGTACTATATACTTATAACGTTTTTTTTAATAGGTATAAATAAATTGAATAAAATGAGAGATAAGGTAGCTTAGCTTTCTCCTTCACTATACATAACTGACGGAGCTCGGGATTGGGCTGTTGTTGAAAGCCTTTTCCCTCGCCCTGTCACCGTTTAGAAAATGTGTCACAGGGTGCAACCAAGTTTAAAATACCGAGTACGGGGCTAGGTTCGTTCTCCCTAGGAAGCAAAAACAGGATGTTTACTTTTGATTGGAGGTTTGGTTGCAAATGATTGTTGGTTTGAAAACAGAGCGCAGTTAAAAGCAGGTAAAAGACAGTAATAATAAAAGAGTGTCCGGCTATGGGTTGAAATACTGTGCATCCCTATGATCACTGCCAGTCCCAGGTCGGATGAGCTGTCACTTAGGAGGAACACACCTCCAGGGTAAGGTGGAGAAATTAATCCTCCGTGTATCCTTGGCATACACAACTGTGAGAGTACTGATCCCACGATGGACTCGAATAAATCCGCGTTACTGGAATAAACTCACCAGCGGTGCACGCATGGCGGGGGTCTGCAGTAAACAACTTGAGGTTGAAAGAACTCGGTGGAACCTGCTGTCACCAGGTCCACAACTCATGCATCTAGGCACCAAATTGAATCCGTGTCGCAGGGCCTCACCCTTGCTGGCAGGGGCGTACAAATAGCGGTAACGAACTTAACCCTGTTCCTCCCCATGCAACCTATGGTGGACAAGCAGCTAAGGTCATGTGCACATTTCACCCCACAATCGAGACACTACGGGAAACTACTCGCTACTAGAAATCATAATTGCGGGAAAATAAATGGGCAGCATAATAGTATATAAAATCGAATTTGGCAAGAAAATAAACAGGCAGAGTGACGGCAGTAAAATGGTAAATACTGAAGTTGAAAATCGGCAGAGTAATAGTAAAGTAAATTGATTGAAATTGAAATTTAGCAGAGTAACAGTAAAATAAACAAATAATAAAAGCAGTAAAATGTTTGGCTAATGTGGCTACAAGAAAATAGAAATCCTAAGAACTAAAATGATTTAACCAAGAGAGAACAGGGAGAACGTAAGTTCCCCCAAAAACTCTCAAAAATTATTTAAGACTTAAGAAACCCCAAAAAGGGGCTCAAGAAATGGTGTAGTGAATGGGGTAGCATCCCCTCTATTTATAGGCCTCCACTTGACTTGAAATTCCCTTTTTGGCCTTCATTTTGCTTGCTGTTCACGCTCGGATGCGTACACATCTGTTTCCTATGCGTACGCATAGGTGACAAAAAGTGCCTTGCGCGCCACTCCTACTTGTGTGCGTATGCATCGAGTCCATATGCGTACGCATATAGGACTATTATATATCGTTGCGAATCTATGGATGTTAGCTTTCCAATGGCATTGGAAACAAGTCATTTGGACCTCTGTAGCTCAGGTTATGCCCAATTTAGTGACAAGAGGTCAAGATTGACAGTATTAGGAGAATTCTGAGCACTGATCTTTGGACGCCAATTTCTCATAGAATCACTTAGAATTCGACAAAGTGTTCAACATGAGAGTTGTAGGCGTTCTTTCCAAACAGTCTCAATTTGCTCCAATCCGAAGACTATAGCTCCCTTTCTTATCTTTTTGTTCTTCCTCCTTTTGCATTCCTTGGTCTCTTCCAATCCGATTCTAACCTATCTAGGCATGAAACACTTGAACAAACCCATCAAGGTATCCAATGGAATGCAAATTAAGTAAGTAAGTGAATATGTAGTGAATTATGGCCAAAAGTGCATGTATTCACAATTTAAGCTCTAAGGAACAAGAATTTATGAAGGCATTCAATTTGCAAGTATTTAAGTAAGTTTGGTTTGATAATTTGCTCATTTATAGCACAAAATAAACCATCAAAATGAGGTTTATCAATAACTCTCATAATTACCCTCAATCTTTTCACTTTATTTTTATTTTATGAAATTTTAATGTCATTTTAAATACAATTATTATCTTTTTTAAAATAATAACTAATTAAGAAATATAACTGCTCATTTAATATTCCTTACAAATCATAAATCACTCTTATTCTAAAATTGAAAGTCTTAGGGTGGGTTTGGTAAAGCTTTTTGGTCAAGTGCTCCTGCTCTCAAAAAGCAGGAGCCATCAGTTTGCGTTTGGTAACTCAAAAAGTCAAGGAGCTTTTGCTCCCGGCTTTTGAGAGCAGGGGTGCTTTTGAGAGCCCTCAAGAGTAGCTTTTCAAAGCTGGCTCTGACTCCTCAAAAAGCAAAATGACGAATTAACCTTATATTTCAATAAAAAACCAATTTTATCCTCAATTAATTATATTTAATTTTATATTAATGCATTACATACTAACAAAGAGGTCATTATAGTAATTTATTACTTTAAGAGCAACTATATTTACCAAACGCAATATGCGTGGTTTCTGCTTATTCAGAGCAATTTTGAGTTATTTTACCAAACGGTGAGCTTTTTGAGAGCAGAAAGAGCTCAGCCCCTTTTTGAGAGCCACAACATTACCAAACCGAGCCTTATACATATCCAACTCCAAACTAAAAAATTATATCTTCGTTATAAATTATTTACGCTGATTCTACATGTTTAATCATAGAAGAATAGATAAATATTACTATTGGAGCAGGAGGAAATATGCATATGAACATACTTTTTGAAAGAAAACAAAGTGTTTCCTGTTATGAAGTAGTGAATATATATTACATAATTGTTTTTTGGGTATGCAACAAATTTAACATAAAGATAAACTATCATTTTGTTTGAACACTCAATAATTGTTATATTAAATGAATATGAACACCTAACAATAAAAAAGATATTACAATAATATATTTTACATAAAATTAGTTTCTACGTTGTTAATCTAATGATGTATTATATACAATTATGCAAATATTTTATAATTCTATTATATATCACAATAAATTTAAATATTTTTCCGCGCGATGCGCGGATTTTAATATAGTACCTATTGGTTCATGTCCACTCTGCTTCCTTTCCTATCCGCCTGTTGCTTTCCATATGACCCACTTCTTTTTCTTTGTGCTCATCTCTTGTTCCCACGCTCCTCTTGTTTTAAATTCTCTCTAAGAACTTGAAACTCACTTGGGCGTAGAAGCACATAGTGGCTAGAGGTTAATTAGGAGAAGAATATCAAGAGGGCATCTCAATCCAGTTTTATACACAATACCACCCAAACCACAAGGAGCAACTATGAGAAGTATGAGCAATATTAATGCAAATGAGATGTTTAAATGGGTGGGGGCAAGGAGATTTTGATTGAAAAGTGGTGGATTCAAATGGTCCTAGTGGAGTAATGGGGGATAATGGAAGCCTTATAAGAATTCGGACAGAAGTAAATTCAAGGGGAGAATTTTTTTTGAGTAGCAGCCAAGGGAGTCAAAGAAAAAAAGATTTACTGGTGATGAAATGATTATCTTCATGGGATATGGGCATTTTCCATTGTGATTGGTAAATCATGATGGATCTGGGCTGAGTTATCAGTGATTTAGGTTCCCCTATCTTAGTTGATGGTTTTGATCAAGGAATTTATGTAATTGGTCAAACATTATTTTTTAAACCCTAAATCCTAAATATTAAACCCTAAACTTAATTATAAAAAAAGTCATTTTCTAAACTCTTCTGCGTGTACTGAGTTGTTTGTCTGTCACCTTGCCAAACAAAGAATATGAAGAATGATACATTTCTAATATTTATATAGATGTAGTCGAGATTGTATGTCAAAGATCGAAAAAAAAAGTATTTAGTTCAAATTAGCAAATGAAATCATAGTGCTTAACAATGAATAATAATCAATTGTAACAAACATATAAAATATTTAATTCTTTGTGAATTTCAAACCAGATTAAAAAACAATGAATTACATTTTTTTAAGAGCTCAACACAATGATGTGGAGCATACAAGCATGAAAATATAGAACTATATATGAAACAGAAACTATTCTTATGTATGATATCTCCGCTATTGTCATCGACAACTATAGGAGTCTACCACAGTGTCACTCTTTATATTTGTTGAATAACCTGTCAATAATAATGTATGTAACCCCGCTACTTTGTTCTGGAAAATGCTAATTATTTCTTGTTTGGTTCAAAGACATACTTGATCAATGATTCCTTAATGGAAAGCAATTCTGGGAACTCTTTCTTTAATTTGGATGCATCCATCTCATTGTTGCTCCTGGGAGCAACTATAACCTTGGCTTGCTCTTCAAGTGTGAAGTTACTCCATGTGTATTTGGGGTCAATGTAATCCCTATACATCTCAAGGATTTCATTATGGCTCACAACTCCAGGATTTGTGAAGTTCCAGATTCCCCTCAAGTTCCTCTTTGCCATCTCAATTGAGATTGGCAGAAGTTCATCCAAAATAGTCATGCTATTAGGGATGTTAACTACCTTGTTATAACGAGAAATCTTTGTAATGAAGTTGCGAGGGTTGCTTAGGTCAGACGAAATCGGCATTCGAACCCTCAGGGTGCATACATTGTCATATTCTCTTAAGAGCTCCTCAACCTGATAAAAATTGAAGTATAGAAAATATTATTAATTGCTTGGGATGAAGCTGCATAATGAAATAGGCGCTTTAGAAAGTGTGAGAGAATACAAAATAGATAAAAGAATGTATTAGAATTGTGTAGAAGTTGTGTATTTCATAGTACAAAGCACTAATATATTTATAGATAAAGAAAGAATCAATAATAATAATCTAATATTCTATCATTATGACAAATATCAAACTAATAAATTCAAATATGATAATTGATACTAATATATTTTACCAAGGTGCAATAGGGTTTACCATAGCCTTGGTTTTGGAATAGAAAGAGCCAATGAAATTGGGTTTGTCTTCCTCCTTGAAACCAATGCCAGAGCCTAGTGGATGTCCTGCATCATACTCAAATATGCATCCGGTGGCAAAATTCATCATCAAAAGCCCATGTTCCCTACAGATATCAGCCAATGTCAAAGTACCAGCAACATTCACTCTTATGGTTTCTGTTTTATGAGATTCACACCAATCAACATTAGGTCTCCCAGTCAAGCCTGCAGCATTAAAAACATGCGTTGGCTTCACATTTTGAATATCAGCCACAATTGACGGTCGATCTTCCAAACGCCCTTTTCCATATTCATATGAAATCCCTTGCTTCTCACACAGCTTCCCCAACAATCCCCCAAGCCAGCCAGTTCTACCATAGATCAAGAACTTGTAACCATGCTTCTGTGGAGTAGTACTGCTCTTGGGTGAAGGAACCACCATTTTAGTATTAGATGAGCCAACTGATGATGGCTTCTCTCCCTCTGAACCACCCATCCCACCAGGCATCATCAGCATTCTTGGATGCGGAAGCAATGCCCCGCTGACGTCACCCCACCAATCAGGGTTCTTGGTATACCACTCCATAGTTTTCTTCAACCCTTCTTCCCATGTGGTCCTCTCAGACCAACCCAAATTCTTCAGTTTTTGATCATCTAGAAAGTACCTCTGGTCGTTAAACGGCCTGTTTTCAACAAGCTTTATGCTAGTATCCGGGTCAATTGAGAAAAGCTTGCAAATATCTTTGGCCACATCAATAACTCTTCTTTCTTTTTTTGTCCCAATGTTGTAAACATGGCCAACTTCTCCCTTGTGAAGGACAACTTCAAAGGCCTCTGCTACGTCTTCGCAATATAGATAACTCCTCACATTGGAACCATCCCCATGAATGGGAAGATTCTTTCCTTGCATAGCTAGGAGGATGAACTTGGGAATTAGCTTCTCAGGGAACTGGTTAGGACCGTAGACATTGTTGCCACGTGTCGTGATGACAGGTAATCCGTACGACCTTCCGTATGCCATGACAAGCATTTCTGCACCAGCTTTTGTTGCAGAGTAAGGGTTTGTTGGAAGCAATTGAGAAGCTTCATGGTTTCCAACAACAGCATCCTCCTCTGTCTCTCCATAAACCTCATCAGTGCTAACATGAATGAATCTTCTGATCTGACCAGTCACTTTGCAGGCTTCTAACAGAACGTGAGTGCCATAGATGTTGTTCTTGGTGAACTCAAAGCTGTTACCGAAGGAGTTGTCAACGTGTGTTTGAGCAGCAAAGTGCATGATTGTGTCAATGGACTCAGTGATGAGAAGGTAGTTGACAAGATCGGCACTTCCGATATCCCCCTTGACAAACTTGAAATTGGGACATGATTTTGAAGGAAGAAGGTTCTTGAGATTAGAACAGTAATCAAGCTTGTCAAGGACAACAATTTTGTAGTCAGGGTAGCTCCTTATAAGCCGGTTGGCCACATGAGATGCAATAAATCCAGCTGCCCCAGTAATGAGGATATTCTTTGGGCTATATGAACTCATCTCAAGCAACTCCTACAATAAATCTTAACCCAAATCTCAATACATCGATAAGAACAATAAAGCAAACCAAGAACAAAATATGGTCATACCCATACGGACAAAAAGAAAAAAGAAGCAAGTAAATTAGCAAGTCTACTGATAAAAGTTTAGGCAGTTGAGCAGACTATGCATAAGAGGCATGCATCATAAGAAAATCGGTAACAATATAGACATATAATAACTTCAAATTATCTTATTTATTTTATTATTTATAATTTAATGTATATAGCATTTAAAATTATACATTTATTATATTTAATATTATTAATTATTTCAACTGTGATTAAAAAATATAAAATGAAATGATTTTAAACTGCTCACCACATAATATAATAAAATGAATAATATAATCTAGATATATAACAATAATTCAAAAAATGACGTAACATTCATAATTATATATTTATTCAACAGTAATAAATGAATATAAACAAAAACTAATATAAGATAATTATAACTACTTATAACTGATTAATTCATGATGACTATAAAATATTTTTTAAATATCTTCCAAATCGGAACACCACATGTTAGTTTGAGCCGGTTAATAAGTTAAGGAAAGCAAGCAACCCAGCAAAAACATTGAGCATCTTAATTTGTGATTTTATTTCTTATTTTTAATTTGGTCTTTTTATTCCAAAATTTCGTTAAAGAAAAATTTAAAAAGAAAGATATTGAAAATATAAAGAGAAAATATTTCTTTAAACTTCACAAAAAATGTTCATAAGCAAATTTTTTGTTAGTGGTGTGCACAGTGCACTCATGCACATCTAGAGAGAAGAAATTAAAAAATGGAATGGCTGAAAATCCTGAAATAAAATAAAAGGAACACACAATGACACAATGCAAGTTTCTTGCGTCCAATAAAAAATATAATTTAAATACAAAACCAAGTTTTTCAAATTTCTTTCATTTGTAAATATTCCAACAAAACTTTAACACATCATTGTTTTTTATTTCAGCTAACAAGACAAAAGGCTGAAAGTTAAAATTTATAAAAATAAAAAATAAAAAAAGGAACGAGGAAAGAGAAGAATAAAATTAACTTTTAATGTTAGTTAAAAAAAGTTTATTATCTTATTACCTAACCAGGCACATTTAACATAATCAAGCTAGCTAATCTAACATCAAATAATTATACATTTTACATAGATATATTTTAATTTAGTGCATGTAATTAGCTCAATTAGTCATCTGGAGAAAAAGTTTATCACCAGAATTAGAAAAAAATTCAAACCACAAAGCACACTCCTTTGCCCAGCGCTCAATTCTTTTGACAAATAATATAAACAAGTTTCTTCTGATTATGCAAAAAATGGTCATCCCCATTATTATAACACACATGACACACAAAATAAAAAGAAATAAAAGCAAAAACTTACAAGATTCGAAGAAATCTAGAGAGAAGAATACAAGAGCAGTTTCAGACAACAATGGAAGAAAAGAAAAGGTAGATGATTTGGGATGACTCTCTTCCCTATTTTGTATATTGATTGCATCAAGAGGAAAATGAAAGAGCAAGAAATACGTTAATATGTATGTATTTGGAAGAAAGAGCCGAGATAGTTAAGGGGAGCCATGGGATCCTGCAAATGACAAATAACCATCAATACTCAACCCTAATAATATATTCATATTTTACTAGTTCAACTTTTATTATTATCATTATTTAGTTTTTGAGTAATTGTACAATTCAATAAACTAGTGTTCATATATGTTCCTGCAATATATGGAACATATATATACATCACAAAATTAAATCATGGATAACCCCAAAAGGAATTACTAATATGATATCTATGTTATATTTGAATGGTTACCAAAAATATATTTGAATTCCGTGACAAATTCATATTAAATTAAATAAACAACAATTTAATGCTAACAAACTAGAATATTTTACCTGTCTTCGTATGGTAATTATCAAAATATTGTGATGATAAATAAAAATGTTAATGATTAATACGGTTTAAAAAAAATTAGGTGCACATTTATCTATTTTGTCCAATTAAATTTAACCAAATGATTTATTCTATGCTAAAAAGAAGATCATTTCGATGTCAAATAGAAGTTTATTTCTGTTACGGACCAGCCCAATAAGGTCCAATCCGCCAGATTGTATTAAACACATTTGGCCCAAAAGGTCAAGAATCAAGCTAAAACAGGAAAGATTCAATAGGATCATGAAAAGATTCTATCCGAATTTTAACCACCCGCTACTATATAAATTGGGGGAAAACACCCACAAGGTACGCATTCTCTAAACCCTAACCTCCCATATTAGCCCAAGAATCTCATAATCCTAATTCTGGGATTCTTGTACTATTCTTCTCATCAACATCAATCACCTTCTTCAGTACCAGCCCTCAGATTCTTCCGAGTGCTTTCCTCGGAAGGAACATTCTCTCTCACTCGTTCTCATTGTCTGTTCTCTCTCACACTAAGGTCTTTGGACCATTGTTTGGTACTCCTGTGCTTAACATTGGCGCCATCTGTGGGGAACTAGACTTTAGAACCGAGTCGGGAGAAGAAAGCGGAACCTCCGAGCCAAAGATGGTGGATACTCAGCACAACAACGAACACGTTGACGAAAACGACATCCCCCTGTTCACTCCGGAGAAGGGGATGATCCCTCCAAACCAGAAAATCCAGCAGATGGAAGCTGCCCTGAAAAAACTCTTCGAGAGACAGACTCGGGAAGCAGCAATCGCTTCTGAAGCAATGGAAAGGGCGGAAGCCATAGCGGCTAGACAACAAGCCTTGTTGGAAGAGGCCGAGAAAAGAGAAAGGGAGTGGAAAACACGATCTAACAATAGACCTCCTGATACTGAAGACACTAGTAAGATGGTAGACTCACAAGTGCACACTTGGAAGCCATCCGTTGCGATCAGCAGCCAACCCCCGAAGGAAAACAGCAAACAACCCTTCTCACTCGCTATCCTCTGGGAAGAGCTTCCCGAGAAGTTCAAGTACCCGGTAGATATGGAGCCATACGACGGAACCAGTGATCCGAAACATCACCTGGATGTCTTTGACAATAGGATGGTACTCCTAAATGCCTCGGACGTTGTAAAGTGCAAAGCCTTCACCGTGACCCTAAAAAAGGACGTGCTGACGTGGTTTAACTCTTTATCACCCGGAAGCATCAAAAGCTTCTCCGAATTGTTTGAAAGTTTTTTTGAAAGACTTCACCACTCGAAGAAAGCTTCCAAAGACATGTCTGAATCTCTACTCGATCGTGCAGAAGCCGGAAGAATCTCTCCAGAAATATCTAGACCGATTCAATACTGAGTGCACCCAAATTGAGGGACTGCAATGTCAAGCAACGCTGATGGCACTAGTTAAAGGCCTCCGAGATGATACCCCATTCCTAAAGAGCCTTACCAAAAGGCCAAGCAAAACAATGGAAGAGATTCAGGATAGATCTCACGAGTACCTGCAACAGGAAGAAGGACAAACAGAAGTAAAAACTGATGGTGACAAAAAGGAAACTAGCCGGAAGGATCCGCTGCGAGAAAACCGCAGCAGACGGGAACAACGCTCCTGTAGATCCTACTACAACCCCCTGAATGTCTTGCTAGCAACCTTCCTCCATGAGG
The DNA here is from genome assembly GCA_036250425.1 of Stylosanthes scabra. Taxonomy (NCBI): domain Eukaryota; kingdom Viridiplantae; phylum Streptophyta; class Magnoliopsida; order Fabales; family Fabaceae; genus Stylosanthes; species Stylosanthes scabra. The sequence continues at coordinate 23,385 of JASCZI010121251.1, read as the reverse complement.
TATCCCACGTGGAAAGGATCCCTGCGCCACGGGCAATCAAGAACACTCACAAGGGTGACCGAAATGCCTACTGCAAGTACCATAAGCAGAACGGTCATGACACGGAAGATTGCCGAGACCTCATCGAGTTTGTCGAGCAAGGACTGAAGAAAGGAAAGTTCCGTGAATACACCGGAAGAAGTAGTGATCAGGGAGATGGTAGAAGGACAAGACAAAGGATGAGCAGCCCGGATAAGTCTGTTGAACGAAAGGATGAACCCAAAGAGGGTGTCACCAGAAGGGAAATCAAGATGATCTCTAGAGAGCTACCGGATGAAGGAAACCCATCATCCCGGAAAGCAGCCAAAAGGATCCGGCATTCATGCCTCACTGTGGAAGTTATGCCAAGGGCATTACATGATAAACCACCTCCAGAAATCACATTCTCCTCGGAAGAGATCGGAAGAACCATCGACACTCTAAATCCTCCCTTAGTGATCTCCATGGATATCATTGACGCAACAATCCGACGAGTCTTCATAGACCAAGGAAGTTCCGCAGATATCCTCTTCCGACGCTGCTTTGATGCACTCGGACTCACTGAAAAGGACCTAGAAAGTCATTCCGACGAGTTGGTCGGCTTCTCTGGTGAAAGAGTAACCCCGGATGGCTTTGTGACGCTATGGGCTACTATCGGTGACCCACCAAATTGACGAAGCACAAAAGTAAGGTGGCTGGTCGTCAACCACAACTCTGCCTACAACGCAATTATGGGAAGACCAACCCTCAATAGGATAGGAGCAGTTGTAGCAACCTCCATCCTGACAATGAAGTTCATAATAGACGGAGGAAAAGTGGGAGTACTCCATGGAGATAAGCAAGAACCGGAAAAATGCAATAACGCCACCTTACACGTCTCCAAAGAACAAATTTCGAAGCTAGAGAAGCCAGATGCAGCCAAGGGATGCCTCTTAGTGGATCTTAAACCACCAGAAAAGAAGATGCAGGAGAGACCAAAGCCGGAAGGTGATCTCCAACAAGTCCAAATAGGACAAAATTTCTGAGCAAGTGACCATGGTTGCAAAAAACTTGCTGGAAGAACTGAAGGAAAGATTAACTCAATTCTTGAAGCAGAATTTCGACCTGTTTGCATGGACAGCGGCTGACATGTCTGGGATAGATCCAAACTTTTCCAGCCACAAGCTTTCCATCATATACGGTAGCAAGCTGGTAGCTCAAAAACTGCGGAGAATGAGCCCAGAGAAGGTGGCTGAAACCAAGAGCAGGTTCAAAGCCTCCTTGAGGCCTGATTCATCCAAGAGATCAAGTACCCCACATGGCTTAGCAACGTGGTAATGGTGCCTAAAAGCAATGAGAAGTGGCGAATGTGTGTTGAGTACACCAGCCTGAATAAGGCTTGTCCCAAAGACCCATATCCACTCCCAAGCATTGATGGGTTGGTAGACAAAGTTTCTAGGTACAAATTTCTATCATTCATGGACGCCTATTCCGGATACAATCAGATTCCAATGTATCCCGGAGACGCCGAAAAGACGGCATTCATCACTCCAATCGGCAACTTCTACTACAAAGTAATGCCATTCGGACTAAAGAATGCAGGGTCTACGTACCAAAGGCTCATGGATATGGTGTTTAAAGAGCTAATTGGGGGCATCCTCGAAGTATACGTTGATGATATGCTAATCAAAGCAAAGGCTGAAGAGGAGCTCATCCCCAATCTGGAGAAAGTTTTCAGCAAGTTAAGGGAACAGCAAATGCGCCTGAACCCGGCAAAATGCGCCTTTGCAGTAGAGGCCGGAAAGTTCCTCGGATTTATGCTGACTAACAGAGGAATTGAAGCCAACCCGGAAAAATGCTAGGCCATTATCTCCATGAAGCAACCGGAGTCTTTGAAGGAAGTACAAACATTGACCGGCAGGCTAGCAGCCATCTCCAGATTCTTAGTAGCTTCAACCATGAAGGCGGCCCCCCTGTTCAAGTTGATGAAAAAGGGGCGGAATTTAAGTGGACATAAGAGTGTGAAGAAGCTTTTAAAAGCTTGAAAGAATACTTATCCGCACCTCCATCCTAGTCAAACCAGAACAAGGAGAATCCCTAATAGTTTACTTGGCCTCAATTGATGAAGCAGTGGCCGGAGCTTTGGTACGAGTAAAAGATAAAGTGCAGCAGCATGTGTACTTCGTAAGCAAAACCCTACAACGGGCAGAGCTAAAATACCAAAGGTTGGAAAAGCTGGCACTGGCACTAATCGTAACTGCCAGGAGACTGCGGCAATACTTTCAAGCCCATCCCATTGTTGTCGAAACGGATCAACCGTTAAGGCAAGTATTGCAGAAGCCAGACCTGGCCGAAAGAATGTTGAGCTGGTCGGTAGAACTCTCGGAGTATCACATCAGCTACGAGGGAAGAACATGAATAAAAGGTCAAGTGATGACCGACTTCGTTGTAGAACTCACCCCCAATAACACAAAGGGGAGCGGGGGAGCGGGGGAGGTTGCTCCTTGAAGGACCAGAAGGAATCACAATCGAGATGGCAGTGAAATTCCAATTCCAAGCAAGCAACAACCAAGCAGAATACGAAGCACTGATAGCAGGTCTTAAGCTAGCAAAAGTGGTCAGAATACATGAACCAGAAGTAAGATTCGACTCTCAAATTGTTACTTCCCAGGTGAACGGAAGCTACCAAGCTAAAGACCCCCAAATGGCTAAGTACCTGGAAAAGGTAAAAGAACTGCTAAACCTTTTCCAGAAAGTACAAGTGAAGCATATCCCTCAGAAGGAGAATGATCGAGCGGACACTCTGTCAAAGTTGGCCAGCACCAAACCCACTGGAAGCAATCAGACTCTAATCCAAGAAGTCAAAGAAAAACCCTCCATTGATGAACCTCAAGAGGTGTTGACAATTTCACTCCACAGTAGCTGAAAATCCCCCATCATCAACTTCCTTGAAAAAGGAATTCTTCCAAAAGAAAAGTATGAAGCTAACATGTTAAGAAGAGAAGCAGCAAACTATGTTATGGTGGGCGGAGAACTATATCGGAGAGCGGCGGCTATGCCCCTCCTAAAATGTGTAGAAATGGAAAGAGTCCCCACCATCATAGTTGAAGTACATGAGGGGGCTTGCGGCCAACACCAAGGGGTGAAGACAATCATAAGGAAGATACTTCTTGCTGGGGTATATTGGCCTTACATGAAGGTTGATGTCATGCAATACATCAAGAAGTGCCAAAGGTGCCTAGAACACGACGTGGTGCAAAAAATCCCAGCAACGAAGCTATCAAACATTGTAGCCCCTTAGCCATTTGATAAATGGGGAATAGACCTCCTCGGACCCTTCCCAAAAGGACCCGGGCAGGTAAAGTACCTAATTATAGCCATTGACTACTTCACAAAGTGGGTGGAAGCTGAACCCCTTGCATCAATCACTGCGATGCAATGCCGGAAGTTCGTATGGAACAATATAATCACCAGATTCGGTGTCCCAAGGGTCATCACTTCCGACAACGGAACTCAATTCACTGACAAGAAATTCAAAGAGTTTCTGGAAGGTTTCCACATCCACCAACAATTCTCGTCGGTGGAACACCCCTAAGCCAATGGACAAGTTGAGGCCATGAACAAAATAATCCTAAATGGATTAAAGAAAAGGCTTGATGAAAAAAAAGGCTGTTGGATGGATGAGCTCGGAAGTGTCCTTTGGTCGTATAGAACAACCGAGTAATCGGCAACCGGACTCACCCCTTTCCGACTAACTTATGGCACGGAAGCTATGATCCCCTTAGAACTAGCTGAAGAAACCAGCCGGGTCTCGGCCTACAACTCGGAGGAAGATGAAAAAATAGAGAGATCGATGTAGATCTGATTTCCGAAGTCCGGGAAGAGGCCAGAATGAAGCAACAGTCGGCAAAGGAACTCTTAGCAGCCCGTTACAATAAGAATGTCAGAAACCATGAGTTGGAACAAGGAGAACTAGTACTAAGAAGAGCCGATATAGGAGGGAAGAATGCTGCTTAAGGAAAGCTAGGAGCAAACTGGGAAGGACCTGATGAAACTCGTTTGGACGGTTCATTTCATTGCTTTAACTGACTAACTATCACCTTTCCATCGCTTAAACACTAGCAAAATAGGTTAAATTGCACTTAGTAGTTCCTTAGGGCAATAATTGTAATATCTGTTATTCGGCCAATATTTACTGTGTTTTGAACTGTTTCCCGTTTCGCACGATGCCTTGATGTGTGTGCTTAAGTGTTTCAGGATATAACAAGCAGAGTTCGGAGGGGAAGTGGTCGGAGAGAGCGAAAGGAATGAAAAGATCGCAACAAAACCTAGAAGGCCATTGCTGGAGCCTATGCGTACGCATCACATGGAGCCATGCGTACGCATCTGAGCGTGGGCGGTGCGCCCAATTGCTAATCTCGACACCTATGCGTACGCATATGAAGCCTCCATGCGTACGCATAGGTCCATTCCAGCATCTATAAATAGAGGAGCCTTTCACCATTTCAAGAGAGCCCACTTCCACATTTAGCTTAGTTTTTAGGGTTCCATTTTAGGTTTATTTTCCATTCACTAGCCAGACTTTTTATTTTTATTGCTTGTTTGTTTATTTTACTGTTACTCTGTCAAACTTCAGTTTTAATCAAATTACTTTACCGTTATTCTGTCCGTTTTATTTCTTGCAAACCGCTATTTTACATACTGTTATGATGCCAATTTATTTTTCCGCTTTTATGATTTTTGCAATTAGTGAGTAGAGTCCTTTAGTGTCTCGGCTGTGAGGTGAAATGTGCAAATGACCGGAGCTGCAAGTCCCCATAAAGATCATGTTAGAGGAACGGGTCAAATCCGTAAAGCTATACGCCCTACACCCCTGTTAGCATAGTGGCAGTTCCAATATCGTACGAGGTTCGCCACGGCAGCATGGCACAAGTGCTTGGGAACCTGGTGACAGCAGGTCTGACCCGGTGACAGCGGGGATCCTATAGAGTTTTTCAGCTCTGGGCATAGATCAGAGGCTCCATAATTCGCTAACGCGCAAGAGGTCCTGGTAACAGCAGGATTGTACCGGTGACAACGGGTTACTCTTGGGAGCTGGGAGATGAGACACGAACTCCAAGCAACACCTGCTCCAAATGTGAGTTGAACCCGGAACAGTGGGTTCGTTGGCCACACAGCAATGACAGTGATGCACCGTATTTCAACTCATAGCCGGAACACTCCTTTTATTATCAGCTTATTTACCGCATTTTAATTGCCTATTTACTGCTTTCAACTACTTTCAATCTGCGAACTACTTTCAACTAATCTCAACTGCAACCAACCCCAATCAAAAACAGACTTTCCCTTTCGCTTCCTAAGCAAAACGACCCGAGTCCTACTCGGTATTTTGGCTACACCCTGTGACACCTTTTTAAAACATTCTAGACGCCGTCTGCAAGGGATAAGGGACTTTCAAAACTACAACGAATGAAAGTCCCCGCCCCGAGTGGGCGCGTCATGTTTTTGGCGCCGTTGCCAGGGAAGCGGAATATTTGTTTGTTTTTGATTGTCTGTGAATGCTGTACATACTGTTTTAATTTTTCTTTTTGAATTGTTATTTGTATGCTAAGATCACATTCGAGAGTGGCATTGAATAACAATCATTTTTTTGATTATAGTTCCGATTCTGATACACAATCTAGTTCTTCCGTTTCAGGTACCTCTACCATGGCGGAACGACTAACTCTCAAATAGTTGGGTGGTGCAAGCACATCTTTCGACAACCAGCCCAACCGATTTCCTGAACTGAATGCCAGCTTTGAACTCAAGTCCGGACTGATAAACCTTCTGCCGAAATTCTGTGGCAGACTTGGTGAAGATCCCATCAAGGACATCAAGGACTTTGAGGTTATCTGTGCCACCACTAGAAGGACCGGTGGTGATGATGACGCAGTGAAAGCTTTCGCTCTGCCTTTCTCTTTGGAGGATAGTGCGAAAGACTGGTACCATACACTCCCTGCTGATGTAACTTCTGATTGGTCAACCTTCAAGAAGAGGTTCTTGGAAAAGTACTTCCCACCTTCCAAGACGAACGCTATCAGAAAGGAAATTTCCGGAATTGCACAACTCCACGGGGAAACTCTGCACGAGTACTACAAGCGGTTCAAGAAATTGCTCACTTCGTGTCCCCATCATTCGATATCCGATTTCCTGCTTATCTACTATTTCTGCGAAGGATTGACACCCACTGATAAGGCAATGATTGACGCCTGCAGTGGAGGAGCTTTGATGAACAAAACACCAGAAGAAGCATGGGAGATAGCTCCCTCTGAATCCACAATGCTGGCTAAATCTCTGGTTGATATCGCGGCCATGCTAAAGGAAATTAAAGAAGGGCAACAAGTAACCCCCATTCTGTTGAAACGTCAATCGGACCACTCTCAACAAAACACGATCAAGTATTGTGGGGTTTGTTCATGCAATTCCCACCACACTGATGAGTGTCCGCAACTCCAGGAAGACAATTTGGTAGCATCAACTCACAATTTTTACAGTGCTACCGCAATACCACCATACAACAAACAATATTACACACAAGGGTGGAAGGACGAACAACAAAATCAATGGAGTTTACCCCAACAGAACTAGCCAAGACAGCCCTATAATCAGCCGCGGAACAACTAGAACACCAGATACCAGCCTCCTCACAACCGTCAATAATACCCTCCAACAAGTAACCAACAGATGAGTGAAGATGAAATCTTCCAAGCTCTTCAACAAGGAAATCAGGAAATAAAAGAATTCAATAGGCAAGCTATGATCCAGTTAAACCAAGTGACAGAATTACTGCACAAGATGTTGAGTCAACAAACACAACCTCTGCCTAAACCTCCAACAAATATCCCTAATCCTCTACCATCTCAGCCCTTACCAAACCCTAAGGGAGGGCTCAATGCCCTTAATGACAAGCCAGAAAGCGAGAAAGATGCTGCAACCACAGATGACACAGAGGCCGTGCAGCAATTGTGTGAAATGTTAATTGAAGTAACCGACATAGAGGAGAGAGACACTGGGGAAATATTCGACTTCTATGAGGAGTTCGATAGTGACTACAAGGAGGAAGAGGTTGGGGAAGGAAAACCGGCAAAAGAATGGGGGAGTGATACCGAGACCCAGAATCTACAAAGGGAAATGCTATCCATTAACACAGTCTCTGACAACAAGAAAAATGAAGAAGAACTCCCCATCAAATGCGAAGATCCAGGCCCATGCCTGGTCACCTGCAGAATTAATGGATTTGAGATTTCGGGCTGCCTTTGTGACCCTGGAGCATGTGGAAATGTGATGCCCCACGCATTAAATGAAGCCCTAGAATTAGGACCTCTGAAGAAAACCACAGACGTTTTCACCACTGCTGATTGCAGTATTGTATCTGCAACTAGAATCATTGAAGACGTAATGGTTAAGGTAGGAAGGCTTGTAATTCCTACTGGTTTTCATGTCATCCAGCCACCACCAGGAGAAAGAGGGCATCCGCAGTTTCTGTTAGGAAGACCATTCTTAAAAACAAGCGGATTTAAGTTGACTTACACCAACGACTTCTTCACTTTTTCATCAGGAAGGATTACAGAAATATTTCAGATCTCACCCCCTCCGAAAAAGAAAGAGCGTCAAGATGACGGGAGAATGCAAGGTAAAGAAGAAGTTCAGATCGAGATGATCGAAGCATTGATAAGAGAACTGCTGCAAAAGATGAAAGAGGGAGAAGGTTTAGAAAGAAATTGCCAAGTGGAACAGAAGAGTTATAAGAAGGGAGAAGAGAAGTCACGAGTGGATTGCTTGAGTGTCAC
>JASCZI010121250.1:28284-40395 GCA_036250425.1 Stylosanthes scabra | reverse complement strand
ATCCTTACCTGACCACACCTTCTCTGGCACTTCATACTCCAAAGGAACACATGGTGTCCGGTTCAAAACATGAACAACAGTGCTCAAAGCTTCACCCCAAAAGGATCTTGCAATCCAGATTGTGACGACAAGCACCTAACCCTTTCAACCAGTGTCCTGTTCATCCTTTCAGCCAAGCCATTCAACTGAGGAGTCTTCGGAGGATTCTTCTGATGTCATATACCATGCTCTTTGCAATAAGCATCAAACAGACATAATTACTCACCACCATTGTCAGTACAAATGCTTTTCAACTTCTTCCCGGTTTCTCTTTCAACCGAAGTTTGAAATTTCTTAAACACATTCAAAACTTGATATTTGGTCTTCAAGGTATAAACCCACGCCTTCCTAGAGTGATCATCAATGAAGGTTACAAAATAGATAGACCCACCAAGTGTTCTTGTCTTCATCGGACCGCATACATCAGAATGCACCAAGTCAAGTATCTCCGGCTTCCTTGAAGGTGGATGACTCTTGAAAGAAACTATATTCTGTTTCCCAGCAAAGCAGTGATTGCACTTTTGCAAAGCAACCTTACAATCGGATAACAAATTTCTCTTGGATAAGACATTCATACTCTTCTCACTCATGTGGCATAACCTCTTATGCCATAAATCAGTTCCATCAACAAACTCAACAACATGAACAACATATTTCACAACCTTTGCTTGAGTTAAATAAAGAGTAGAGTGTTGTGTACCTCTAGCAACAACCATGGAACTCTTAATGAGCTTCTAACTCTTTCGAGAAAATGAGCTATCATAGTCTTCATCTGCCAACTTACCAACAGAAAGTAAGTTCAACCAAATATCCGGAACATGCTTCACATGCTTCAAAATCAACTTGGTACTGTTGGAAGTTTCTAAACAAATCTGTACAACACCAGCACACTTTATAACACCTTTATGAGTCATTTTCACATTACCAAAATCACCAGGAGTATAAGAAATAAATAAATCCCTCCTAGATGTAACGTGAATAAAAGCACCACTATTAATCACCCAACTAGTGCTATTATTAACTAGGTTAACAGATTCAAACTCCTCAACAAGAAGAAAATCATCACGAGTTACATTTACCTTGTCTTCATCGATATCATCATCTTTACTTGTGCTCTTGCCTTACTTGCCTTTGCTTTCTCTTTCTTTAACTGCCAACAAAACTTCTTCATGTGCCTCTTTAGACCACAATGATGACACTTAAGATTCTTAAACTTCCCACGAGACTAGCTTCTGCTTTGATCTCTACCTGCTTTATGACCTCGACTTTTATTCCTCCCCCTAGATTCAAAAACCAAAACATCTGAAAATATAGACGATGCACATTGAGACTTTCTTCTCATTTCTTCATTCAAAATACTGATCTTGGCAAGATCCATAGAGATAACACCATCAGGAGCAGAATTGGACAATGAAATTCTGAGAACTTCCCAAGAATCTGGTAGGGAGCCAAGAAGTAACAACCCTTGAACCTCTTCATCAAACTTGATACCCATGGAAGATAACTGATTCATAATTCCTTGGAAATTATTCAAGTGATCTATCATCGAAGTCCCATATGCATACTTCAAAGCCAACAACTGTTTGATCAAAAACATCTTGTTATTCCCAATTTTTCAACACACAACTATTCAAGCTTAATCCAAAGGGTCCGAGCATGCGTCTCCCCAATAATATGGTTCAACACATTATCGCCATCCACTGCCTAATATAACCACAGACTTGTCTATGCAACAAAGGCCAATCATCATCAGACATATCATCAGGCTTCTCGGTAGCAAAAACTGGTTGATGAAAATTCTTGAGATAAAGCAAATCTTCCATTTTAGACTTCCACAAATCATAATTGGGACCATTAAGAGTGACCATCCGAGTAGTATTAGTGTTAGAGTTGAAATCCATTGTTCACAAAATCACAAGCCCAGAAAAATAACCAAAGAGCTCTGATACCAGTATGATAGAGCCACGCAGCAGAAGCAGCACAAATATCCAATACTAGAATAATATTCAAGTAATTCTAACACCATATGGCAGCAGCAATCAAGGAAAATAAATCAACCAAATCAACAACAAGCACACACCAAGATTTTTAGCATGGAAAACCTCCTCAATGTGAGAAGTAAAAACTACGGGTCATCCAAACCAATGAAATAGCTCCACTATAATCAAATATGAGGTACAAGAGAGTCACAAAATATAGCACAACTTTTGCATACAACCATCCAAAGCACCAAACAACAATGGTTACAAAATGAGAATGAAAAAGATGCAAAATACCCAAAACAGGGGCTTCTGTCCGTGGCCAATTTCTCCCTCCACAGAGCTCCAATCAAAATCTCCACCGTTCAAAATGAAGAACCAGATGAGGCAAACATTCTGTCCAAATTTCAAGCCAATCCAACGGTGAAAGAGTGAGAAACTGACGATTGAAGTTTCTGCTGCAATAAAAAAAATGAAAATGACTTCACTCTTCCTTTCTCTTTCAATGGTTGCCTCTCTCTCTATCAAACCCTCACAATTTCTTATTCTAGTATTAGTGGGTGTCTCAACCCTTAAATGAGTTGGGCTTGGGCCTCACCTATGAGAGAAACCCAACCCAACAAACACTACTATGCTAACTACATTGCACGTGAAATTTAATGCATAACAAGGAATTCCGGATAGAGAATTTGTGATTTATAATTAAAACAATGGCAAGTTACTTATATAATTCATATGCATTCATAATTTACTCATTTACACCATTCTTTCATTAATAATTAGATTGTTCCATTTTGCCAATTTATATGGAATCTGTGGCAGGCTGTTTTGATTTATAAGATTCGCCACAGCGGATTTTGAGTTTTTTTGTTTAAGTAAGAAGAATCTGTGCCAAGGTGCCACAGATTCTGAGTTTATTTTTAAAAAGCTATACCTTGCCACGGATTCAGAGCATTTGTTAGTTTCATTTATTTTTTTAAATATTTGTATTATAATAGGTATAAGATGATTCATGATATGAAAATCATAAGTTTTTTGTTATACCTTTAACTAATTTTATTCATATATTATATATGACTCAACTATCAATAAATACATTACATATTATATTACTATGCAATATTTAAGTCTCAAAATTTTATACAAAATATTATATTAATGCATATGCCAAATGCGTCTAAAGTCACCAGATCTTGAAAAAACATTTAAAATCATATATTTTTGTTATATACTTAATACTATTTTTTAGTGCATGAACATATAATATGTAATGTATTTATTGGTAGTTAAGTCATTTATAATATAAAAGTAAAATTAGTGGTAATTATATAATAAAAAAATATATAATTTTTAATGTTATGAATTTCAAATTATAAATTTCTTTTAAGATCCGATGGCTCTAGGCGCATTTGGCATATGCATGGACATATAATATGGTGAATAAAAAACTACAGACTTAAATATTGCATGCACATATACATATAATATTTTGAATAAAAAATTAGAGATTTAAATATTGCATGCACATATAATATGTAATGTATTTATTGGTAGTTAATTCATATATAATATAAAAATAAAAATAGTGATAGGTATAACAAAAAAATATATGATTTTCATGTCATAAATCATCTTATATCTATTGATTAGGCTAAAAGATAATAAAAGTTATTTTTGGAAAAAATAAATAAATGAAACAACTATTAAAATAAATAAAATAAAAAATAAATTGAATTGAAAGATATATTACATTGTGGGTTGATAAGAAACAGCTTACAAATGAGGCTACCACGCACGGGACTTAACAAGCTAATTGCTGAGAATTCATTGCACCTTATGGAGGATTTTATTAAACGGAATTTCTCAAAATCCATGGGAGGTAGCCACTATTTCTGAATATTTTATACCCTGCCATGAATTCTGAATCTCCATTCCATAGAATTGGCTCAAATGGTGCAATTTGATCATTTTTCATAAATTAGTGTAATTTAATAATATTGTATCATTAAGGGTTTAAATCAGTAATTTGCCCTTAAAACAATTTCATATTGTTGCAATAGAAATGGTGAGGAATGACAAATAAGTATGACAAATAAGTGATAGACCAACATTATTATTGATAACTATATATTATAGTTTGTTAATTTAATTTCCTTTTAAAATCACTATGGATTACATAGAAAATAAGTCTATTTGGTTATTATGCATTCATAAATGTCACCTGAAAGAATTTTCTCAAGTTGTTGACAAAGACTATTGAAGTTGCCTAAACCGGAGAACACATTCACAAATAATGGCAAAATTAAAATAAATAAACAAATAATTATTGCAAGAACAAGTTTTGCTGACCATAAAATCATGTGGCTACAATCAAATCAGATTTGGTTAGAGTAATAGACCTTCTTAATTGATGAAGGGGACTCCAATGGTGAAGAGTTCATTTGGTATTTCTATGGAAGTGGATGAGATTATAATGCTGACTATTCTGCAATTATTTTGCCTCTTATCCGTCCTTTTAATTTACCGAGAATCACTAGGTAAAGTCGGATGATTTAATATGTTTGACTAAATTATCATCTAGCGATTTTAAAGTATTTCATATCTTCACATAAAATTAACTACATGCAAATTACTACCTTAATTCATACGTATGACTGGTTTAGATAATTATGCTTAAATAATTATGGGAGTTTGATCGCCGTCTTATATATATACAACAAGCAAATCTTGGAGTTCAGATTCTTAGTCTTTGTACCGTGGGAAAAAAAATTGTATGCACATTAAAAAAAATTGTTGCCGTTTCTATTGTTAATAGGAGAGTAGGATAGGATGATGGTAAAAGGCAACAACCCTTCTTCAATGTCATAAATGCTGCAATTAGACAGATAGAATTACTGATAACACTTAAAAAAATGTAGTTAAAATTGAGGTTATAAAAGTGAGAAAAAGTTGAAAAGCATTGACAAATAATAAAAGAAAAAGATATACTTCTAACTTTAGTTATATTTTTCAACAGTCGTAAAAGTTTCATAATCATCACAATCATACTCATATTAGATTAGTCACCCTCACCAAAAAAATATATATATATATTAGATTAGTCACCAAAAAAATACTCATATTAGATTTACCAAAATATATATGCTTTAAAAGGATTGACAGTTTTGACACCAATACGTGCTTATATATCCTCCAATATATTTCTAAAAGATAAGTAGCTCCTTTGAGTAGATCCATGCCAAATTTTTAATATCCACCATTGAAGCCCTTTGAGGAAAGATGAAGAACACGTGTGAATTGCAAGGGGCAGTGTCCATTGTGAAGACTAATAATAGATGTGTTGTTTTACCAGTTGATGTTCCTTTGCTTGCTGATGATTCCCTAGAACCAATTAGAAACCATAACTGGTACATAAAAGCATCATTGTTATCTTCATGACTTTCTTGCAACAACTTGGACACTACATTCTTTTATTTATGTTATGTTATGTTGTTTGATTCATGGATTTGGTGCAGGATTCCCATTAAGGCAAGTTCCCCTGTTGATTTGATCATACAAGTTGACGATTCCAGCTTTCACTTGCATAAGGTTTGCCAAATCTCATATTCAATTCTGTGTAACAATTCATGTACTTATTATATCATATGATATATAGATCAGTCTTTGTGTCTTGAACCAAATAATTTTATGAAACATAAATCTTTTCAAAAGCTATTTTACCCTAATAACTTCTCGGCTGATTCACATATAAAACAGAGAAGAAAAAATTGATTAAAAAATGGAGGAGTTTAAAATGTTCTACAATAATATGATGTCTGGAGTATGTGCCAAATAATTACATTAGATCATCTTGTTTCTTTTTTTTTTTTCCTCTTGTATTGTCTGTAAGTGATAAAAAAGATGTTACATCAACTTTCGATTAGTTTTAGTTTTAGTTAAAATGTGTTATTTATTCTCGATTTTATGTTCTATATAAAGTCAATGCATACTTTTAATTTCCCTCTATTTAATGTCAAAAGTAGTCAATATCAGCCAACAACTTAAATTGGATGTTCTATTTTTTTAGGTTTCCAATAAATACGATATCTTTAGAAGACCAATTTGAATATTAACCCATGTAACTGATCATAAAACATATATCTTCTATACATTAACTCCTTATGATTTATTCATTTCCAGCTTGCTATGGTCTCAAGAAGTGAATATTTGAATAGGCTTGTCTTTCAAGGGGGATGCAACACCGAAATTCAAATAAAAAACATTCCAGGTGGTAGAAAAACATTCGAACTAATAGTGAAGTTCTGTTATGGTTGGAAAATTGATATAAATGCAGAAAACGTTGCCCCATTATTCTGTGCTGCACATTTCTTGGAAATGAGTGAAGAACTTGAGGAAGGAAACCTCATTTCCAAGACAGAAGCTATCCTCAGCTTCCTAATACTCTCTTCATGGAAAGACACATTTCAAATACTCAAAAGCTGTGAATCCATCTCATCTTCTTGGGCCAAAAATTTGCATATAGTAAAGCATTGCTCAGAAGCAATAGCACGGAAGGCATATGTTGAGGACTACTCGAAATTCGGGGATAACTCTTGGTGGTTCGAAGATGTATCGCGGCTGCGAATCGATCATTTCCTGGAAGTGATTCAGTGTCTCAAAAGGGGTGGAACAAAATCTGATCTTGTTGGTTCTTGCATAGCACATTGGACAAGAAAGTGGTTTTCCCAATTCACACCTAAACACATAGCAATCCAGTTACACAGAGTTTCAACCGAGTGCTTGATTAGGTTACTTCCCACCGAAGAAAACTCAGTTTCTTTCAATTTCTTGCTTCACCTGCTAAAAGCAGGGGTGATGCTGAAGATCAATCCAGAGTTGTTGTGTGTGCTTGAAAGAAGGATAGTTCTAATGTTGGATCAGTGCAGTGTCTCTGATCTGTTGGTTAAGAACCATGGAGATAAGTGTTGTTTGAATGATGTAGATGTTGTTGTGAGGGTCTTGCAGTGTTATGTTTGCCAAATTCCAATGAATTATTATTCTAAAGAAAAATTGCATGTTGTTGGAAGGTTGGTGGATGGGTATCTGATACAGGTTGCAAGGGATAAGAATCTGAGAGTGGAGAGTTTCAAATCACTTGTTGAAGCTTTGCCACAAAATGCTAGATTCTCTGATGATCTTCTCTATAGAGCCATTGACATGTACCTTAAGGTAATGCTAATCTTATTTTTATAAAATATTTAATTACCTCGATAAACATAAAATAAAATAAACAGTTTGTTAGTGAAAAGGTACTACTTGTGATTTCCTCAAGAACAAATTAACACTCGAAAAAATCCTTTTAAAAATTTCTAAGTACCTTTTTAAGCATTAGTAAAACTACTAAATAAACAGAATCACTTACATATTCCATAAGAAAAACGAGTGGAATCATTACATATTATTTTGCAAGTTTCTAAAATACACTTTTTCTTTTTCTTTTTTCAGGCACATCCAGAATTGAGAGCAGAAGATAGAGAAGAGGTGTGTAAAGTTTTGGAATACCATAGATTGTCACAAGAAGCTCGTGTGCATGTGATGAATAATAATAGGTTGCCGGTGAAATTGACAATGGAATTCATGCTTCTTGAACAAGTGAACATGGCAACAAGGTCAGTGGCAAGTGATGAATCAAATTACAGGAGGACACAACATACTCATACAGCTATAAAAATGAGCAAAAATAATTTCGAGAGAAGAAAGATGATAAATGGCAATAATGAGATGAAGATGATGAGGAGAGATGTTGAAATTATGAAGTCTCAACTCTTGGAACTAAATACATGCAGAATGAAGCTCCAAAAGCAATTAAGGAAGAGTTTCATTTGCTGAAGGTTTGTTATATATGTATGTAATAATGGAACATTAGAATGTTACATGTTTAAGGGGCATAAATTTATTATCCCAGTTGATCCAAATTTCACCTTGTTTTTATTTTAATCTGGTTACATTTTCTACTTTTTAAGTTCAACATGCTGAAATTTTATAATGGAATAAATCTAAACGTTTGTTATAAGATAATACATTGTGGATGTCAAAAGCATTTCCACTTTTGTTGATTCAGTCTAATTATTTCTTCAATAGATATATTAATTTATTGTTATTAGTGATAGACTACATGTATAAATATGGAGCTCAAATACATCAATTATGTGACCAAAATTCATTCAGCAAGCTCCGTTTGTAATATGCTGTGCTTTTGTGCTTTTTTACATAGTATTATCAATATTTTATAACACGTTATCAGCACGAGATTCTGACTAAGCTACTTTAAAGACACAAGGTATTAAATTTTTATTATGTCAAATCTTTTAAGATTAGAATTTGCACCACTTGACATTTCAGGTAAAAATTATTTATCGTGGATTGTTGACGCTGAAATCCACCTTGACTCAAAGGACCTTGATGATACTATAAAAGCAAACAATGATGCATCACTAAGAGATCGCGCTACGGCAATGATCTTCCTTCGATGTCATCTAGACGAAGGGTTAAAAAATGAATACCCTACCTTGAAAGATCCGACTGATCTGTGGAGAAACCTTGAGGAAAGATACAATCACCAAAAATCGGTGATTCTCCCAAATGCCCGATATGAATGGTTATACTTGCGGTTACATGATTTTAAATCCATTTCTGAATACAATTCCACAATATTTAGAATAACCTCACAACTAAAACTTTGTGGGGAAAATGTTACTAAAAGCGATATGTTGGAGAAAACATTCTCGACCTTTCATGTCTCGAATATGCTCCTGCAGCAGCAATATCGAGATAAGGGATTTACAAAATATTCTGAATTGATTTCAGGCCTTCTGGTGACAGAACAGAATAATGAATTGCTCATGAAAAATCATGAAGCTCGCCATTGTGACTTTGCTCCATTCCCCGAAGTGAATGTGACTGCTTGTAATCCCAAAAATGGTAAAGGTCCTAATTTTGGTAACAAATATGATAAAGGGAAAAAGAAAAGATTCTTCAATAAGAAAAAATCCTACAAGAAATGGGATAATAAAGAGAAGAATAATGGGTATGGTAAGCATATTGAAAACAAATGTTATCGTTGTGGTGGTAAAGGTCATTGGTCACGTACTTGTCGTACGCCAAAACATTTAGTTGAACTTTACCAAGCATCTTTGCAAAAGAATGAGAAAAGGATAGAAACTAATTTCGTCTCAAAAGATGCCCATGCCACAACTCATTATGCACGTCTGATTTTTTTGAAGACCTTGAAGAAAATATTGGTCACATGATCAATGATGGAAATGTTGAGTAATATATTTCCTTGTTCCATGGTTGATACCTATGTATGTTTTATGTTAAGTGTTATATTTATTTATATGTTTAAATTTGATGTATGTTTTACCTATTTGAATGTATTTTCTTTTAAGTTTGATTTCCTATGTATGTGTTCAAATGTTTCAATTAATGGAAAATAATTAAGTTTTATAAAGATATACTTTCATATAATAAATGATATAATCATCACATATATACTTAAGCAAGAATGTGATTCAACTCATTTTATATGAGTACATTGGTAAAATGACTTCAAATTAATTATATTATGAACTTCATAAATAAAATCGTACTTTCATATTTTGTAATCATGTTTCTATTATTTTTCTTGTGAAGAAAATGATGAATGTACAAAGTGAGAACATTTGTCTTGCGGATAGTGCAAGCATGCACACTATTCTCAAAAGCAAAATTTATTTTGTTCTTACATTAGAATAGGCAAGTGTGGCCACCATTGTTGGTACAAGCAAGGTGATAGAAAGCTCCGGAAGAGCTATTATTTTGTTTCCTAGAGGAACAAAGCTTATTATAGATAATGCATTATTATCTACAACGTCTTAAAGAAATTTATTAAGCTTTAAGGATATCCGAAAAAATGGATATCATATTGAGACCGTAAATGAGGGTAACAATGAGTACCCCTGTATTACCAGTTGTGATTCAAATAAGAAAGTCATATTGGAAAAATTACATATGCTTTCTTCTGGTATATATTACTCTCATATTAGTACAAATGAATCACATGTTATAGTAAATCAGAAATTTACTAATCCAAATGATTTTAGCATTTGGCATGATCGATTAGGTCATCCTGGAGCAACAATGATGCGAAGGATCATTGAAAACTCACAAGGACATTCACTTAAGAACCAGAAGATTCTTCAATCTAGTGAGTTATGTTGTGCTGCATGTGTTCTCAGGGGAAATTGATTATAAGGCCATCATCAGTAAAGATTGGATTTGAGTCTCCTGAATTCTTGGAACGAATTCAAGGTAATATATGTGGACCAATTCATCCACCATGTGGATCTTTTAGATATTTTATGGTCCTAATAGACGCATCTTCTAGATGGTCTCACGTGTACTTATTATCATCTCGCAACCTGGCGTTTGCGAGATTACTTTCATAAATTATAAGATTAAAAACACAATTTCCTGAAAATCCAATTAAGGCAATTCGTCTTGATAATGTTGGTGAATTCACTTCTCAAGCCTTTGATGCCTATTGTATGGCCACCGGTATAAGTGTTGAATATCCAGTAGCTTATGTTCACACACAAAACGGGTTAGCAGAATCACTTATTAAACGCCTCCAATTAATTGCTAGACCCTTACTTATGAGAACAAAACTCCCAATATCTGCTTGGGGGCATGCCATCTTACATGCTGCGGCACTCATTCGTTTGAGGCCAACAAGTTACCATCAATCTCTCCCTTACAATTAGCTTTTGGCCAACAGCCAAATATATCCCATTTGAGAATATTTGGATGTGCGATATATGTTCCAATTGCTCCACTAAATCGCACTAAAATGGGATCCCAAAGAAAACTTGGTGTTGGATATGATTCTCCTTCAATAGTAAAGTATCTAGAGATACAAACAGGAGATGTATTTAAAGCTCGGTTTGCAGATTGTCATTTTGATGAATTAATATTCCCAGCATTAGGGGGAGAGAAGAAACAACAAGATAAAGAACTTGATTGGAAGGCGTCCTCTTTAACGCATCTAGATCCCCGATCAAGGAAATGTGAACTTGAAGTTTAAAAGATTTTACATTTGCAAAGAATAGCAAATGAATTGCCTGATGCATTTTCTGATATAAAAAGGATTACCAAATCCTATGTACCAGCTGAAAATGCCCCGATTCGGATTGATGTTCCAGCAGAACAAAAGACCACTAATACAAATACACCCTAGAAGCGTGGTAGACCAGTTGGTTCAAAAGATAAAAATCCTCGTAAAAGAATAAAATCAGATGAATACAAAGATGCAAATACCCTTCCTGCTGAAGAAGATAAAGACAAAGTTGAGACTCTTGAAGCAGTCCAAAGTCATGACATAGTTGAAATATCGAAAGATGTTATGGTACCTAAAGATTGCCAAAATGATGAGATTTCAATAAACTATGTCTTCACGGGTGAAATATTTATCCAAAATGAAACAATTATTGATAATATATTTGCATATAATGTAGCGATGAATACTATGAACGAGGATTCTAAATCTAAAATCGTCGAAAAATGTCGGCGGATGGATGATTGGCCAAAATGGAAAGGTACCATGCAAAATGAATTAGACTTACTGGTAAAACGTGAAGTCTTTGGACCTGTAGGCCAAACACCTGAAGGTGTGAAACCCATTGGATATAAGTGGGTGTTCGTGAGAAAACGAAATGAAAATAATGAAATTACACGCTACAAAGCCCGACTTGTAGCAAAAGGTTTCTCACAAAGGTCAGGCATAGATTATGAGGAAATATATTCTCCCGTAGTTGATGCAATTACCTTGAGGTATTTGATTGGCTTATCTGCATATCATAAGCTAACTATGCATCTAATAGATGTGGTTACGGCCTATTTATATGAATTATTAGATTATGATATCTATATGAAAATTCCTAAAGGATTAAAGATATATGAGACATCCAAGGAGAATTCTCAAGGTTTACTCTCAGTTAAATTGCAAAGATCTTTATATGGTCTAAAGCAATCCGGACGGATGTGGTACAATCGTCTTACAGAGTATTTGATGAAAAAG
>JASCZI010121250.1:0-22092 GCA_036250425.1 Stylosanthes scabra | reverse complement strand
TCCAACAGGGTCCCCATCGGTGCGGAGACCAAGGTGGTAGGCTACATCCTGTAACGTGATAGTGGCCTCGCCCCATGGAAGATGGAAGGTGTGCGTCTCAGTCCTCACCGCTCCACAAACGAAGAGAGCAACAGACCATCAATGTCGAAGTCTCTCATCCGCAACGGACCCTCAAAACCGGCCTCCTCTATGTACGGTACAATGGCATCCGGGGGGGGCACGATAATGCTACCGCGCCGCAACTCCAGCAAGCGCGGAAACTGCCATGTGAATGCAAATAGAATATAAAAACCCTAGTCGCAAATTACAAATTAACTAAATAACAATTAATTCAAATTTAAATACGGCGTTTAAAGACTCATATACGCTAAATATCATGTTATCAATATCATAAATTAAATAATCTAACATATTCTAATAAAATAAATAACCATTAAATTGATATAGCAAAAAATTTTTAAATACATAAAACTTAATCATTATTTTTCCTCTAATATACTCTAGTTAAATTAAATTATCATGATCATAACTCAAAATGCATACTAAGGTTAATTATTCATACACGCTAAAAATTAAATTATCATTGTCATAACTTACAGATAAATATTAAATAATCTAACATACTCTGATTAAATAATTATCACTATCAAAGTTAAGTAAAACATAATTCCTACGGTCCACTAACATTAAACATTCACTAATTATTAGTTAAAATAATCTACAACATGGAAAATAAGAATTCTAACCTGGAAATCCACCGCCCCCACCAGGTGAACCTCCCGAGTGAGCCTACCAATGTTCGAACTACGCAATGCAGACTGTCGTTGGCCACGCCCGACGGCACGTCCTCGTCCCCGTATACCCATTTTCGATATTAGTTAGAATTCCATTTCCTTTGTACGAAGTTACAGGCTTGTATAGGCTAAAAGTTTCCACTTCTTATCGTAAGGGCAAAAAGCTCCCCAATTAAAGAAGGAAATCGAGCTACGCTAACCAGATCAAATGGCTCCAAAAGAGTACAAAAAGCAAGCCGTGGAGAACAGAGGATAGTTCGATCATGGAAGTCGTCCCCAAGCAACTACAGCGCCCCGCAGCCCCACCCTGATCACCCGTTGCCATAACTCAACTGAGAACTCTTTTTTTTTACTAGAATGTGAGGGATGGTGGGATTATTAACAAAAATCCAATCCCACTACCGCCCCCATATATATAGGCTTATAAAGGGCCAGTACCGATCCATGTAGGGGCGGTACTGATATTAACCCAGTACCGGTCCATGTAGGGGCGGTACTGAAATGAAGCCAGTACCGGCCTAAGGCAGTACTGGGTTCATTCCAGTACCGCTATAGGTCGGTACTGGACTATTTTAAAAAAAAAAAAAATTGGCCCAGTACTGGCCTAAAGCGGTACTGGTAATGCGATTTAAAACGGTAAATAATCCTCACAGAATGGATTTTGATAAATAATCAATAAATTTTATTTATTTAAAATTTTTTTCCATAATTTAAAAGTGATCACAACATTATTTTTTCTTTTTAAGTGATTTTTATATATCGTATTTTTTTTGTATTTCTGACTCATAAGTCATAATTATTAATCACCTTAGAAAAGAAAAATAATAATCTAATTATTTTTAAACTTTTGTAATTTTCATTATCTATAGTTCTACCCTCTTAATTTAAGTTATTAAGAGTAATTTGATTTACGAATATAGGAATTAACTAGAAATCTAGAGTGAAGTAAAATAAAACGACTGTCACCAAAAAAAATAATAATGTCACCAAAAACGGTAAAATAAAAGGACAAAACAAAATAATGAATAAGGAGGGAAAGAAATACGGACAATGGATTAAGTGGAGCAAGTAAAATATTTTTTAATAAGTGATTGTAATTTTTGGATTAATCTTAGATATTTATTATAATTTTATAATGAATAATAAAAATAAAATATAAAAAAAATTTCACCCATTTATTTAAGAATATTCCATCGTCAGTGAAATCAAAGTGTAAAGTTTGCGGAATCGACAGCGCACCATGGAAGACGACGACGCGGCGGCGATTCATGTTATCAAGTCGCTCTCGTCGGAAGAGGACACCGACACCAGGAGCTGCTGCCCAATCTGCTTAGGACCCACTCTTCAACCTTCCTACCTCGACAAATGTTTCCGTAATTTCATTTCATCTCTTTCAATTTTTTAGAAGCCAGATTAGGGCTGTTAATATGCTTAGTAACTGAGCTTGTTCTTGTTCTTGTGTGTTGTAGATAAGTTTTGCTATAATTGCATTTTACGCTGGACCAAGGTGGTTGCCGCCAAGCACCGTTCTCAACCTTCTTCTGTTAAATGTCCCCTTTGCAAGGTTTCCTAATTTTTCCAATTTCATTGTTGTTGTTTCTTTGGCCATGGAAGTAAAGAATTTCGATCATGGACTTTTAATTGCCTACTATAGTATAGCCATCCAAAATGTTTGAGGGTGATAATGACTTATGCTTAACCCCCAAACCACTCACAAGATTGGCAAAAGGATATCACATTAGTTGTCATCAGAGTGACTACTAAAGTGGTATATTTCTGCCAATCTTTAGTGCAATTGGAATGTCAGAGGTTACTTTATTGCACGCGACCAATCTCAATGACCACTTTGGGGCTTAACTCGCTTGGATAACATGAGAGTAAGCACTGAATTTGGTCCCTCAAATTTCAATTGTCCCCCAATAGCTCCCCATAGTTATTTGTTACTCAATTTGATCTTCAAATTTCAGTTGACCCCAAATAACTCCCTATAGTTAATTCTGCGACTCAATTTGTTCCCTTAATTTCAATCGAATGCAAATGGTCCTCCAAATTTGACCCTGACCCAATTCGGTCACTTAATCACTCACACCATGTTATTATGGCATTCATGGATCAAATTGAGTTTTAGTTGATAAAATTTGCTACTGACTTAGTGCTTGTTTCGCTAATATGCAGACAGAAAACTTTTCTATAATACATGGAGTTGATGGGAGTTGTTTTCAGAGGCATTATGTAAATGAAGATTTTGAGTATCGGTTTGTCTCATCAGTAAGTATTGTTAAAGTTTTAGTAGAAGTACTTTACTGAGCATTTATAGTTGCATATGCAGTTTTACATTGTCGAAGGCACACAGATATAGATTACAATGCTATTACACTGAACAAGGTCTTCCTTCTCTCTACAGCTGTTTATTTAACAAATTTCTTGCTCAATAATGGTCTGTCTGTCTCTGTATATGAGTATATTATTTGCTTTTAACTTTGAATAGGTTTCTTGGATGACATATTCAACATATCGCATTATTGGAAATCTCGTAAGTATTGTCAACCAAACTGCTGGCTTCAGAGTTGGTTAAGAAGGGAAATTCAAGCTCTTATTCAGGTTAGTGAATTTACCATATTAATGGTTTTATGAATTCTCTTTGGTTAGTTTAATTTGTTCGCTGCTCTCTGGTTCTTTCTTGCAACTGAGAGAAACAAAAAAAAAAAAGTCCACTGGCAAAATGCTGCATTTTATTTAGACCAATTGTATATACTTCAAAATTATGGATAAAATTTCCGGTTCTCTCTGCTGTGTTTCCGTTTAATGAATGAGAAATAAAGGGGCAAATAGAAGACTGCATAGCTGTCCATGATAACTCCCTTTTCACTTAATCTATAGGAGGAAGATGTTGACATCATTGTTCACCATATTTTTGGAGTGGCAAATGCATCGTTGACAAAGTAAGTTTCTTCATGCATGATTTAACATCATTTGAGTATGCCAAATCCCAAATCAGTGATGATTTCTGCTAATTCTTAAACTTGCAGAAGAGAGCAGAAGTCACACATGAATGCACCCGAAAAGATACAGGAGGAGTTCAAGACATCAGTATCTGAAGCAGCAAGGCCTTTTCTGGGAGCAAGAACAGAGAGATTTGTGTATGAGATTCAACTGTTTCTTGCTTCAGGATTGAATATTGAAGCATATGATGCTGTTTACATACAGAGACTGGGTTGGAGCTCACCTGGGGTAAATACTCAGGTTTCTGAGAATGAATTAATTGATCGCACTACTGTGATTCCTTACATGTATATATTTAATGATGACTCTGATGGAAATGAGTAGATTTTCTTTATTTTTTCTTCTCCATTTTCACTGTAATTGTTTGATAATATTAAGGGGATCATAGCTGCCAAATCGTGAATCGTATTGAGTGTTTTTTATTTTTTCAATTATTTTTAAGTCTAGAATGAAACACATCACACAATTAATCAAACAAGTTTACAAGATTCCACAATAAGGATCTTGTTTCTGCTACATGGTGATTGATCCCAAGTTCAGAACCCCAAATTTACTGCTAATATTAGGACAATGTTTTCAGTCCATTAATCCAATTTAATGTGTAAGAGCTGGGTACCACAAATATTAGGATTAGGCAATAAAAACATAGTAACAGACCCTCGAATCCTGCAGTTCCTGCTTAAGCAACTTGGATTCATCGTGTCCATGATGCAGCAATTTAGGACTATTCTGCCTTGAATAGTTGAATTTGAGTTTCATTATTAGTTATATAAGGTGGAATAGGTTATAGTTATATAAGGTGAAATAAGTGAGCTAACAACTTGACAACTCAAAACTCAAATGGGATGAATATATTTGTAGTGGATGGATCTAAATTTTTTTCTCTCAATTAATATGGTCAAGTATAATATTTTACTGATAGGGGAACTCAAGGATACATTTACTATTAAACATTTTCTCTAACATGATTTTTTTTTTTCTCATTTAAAGCATGTATGGTGAGAGATCACATTTTACAATAATAATGATGAAAAGAAATTGAGAATTTATTTTTATTGATTAGAAGATGTTGCGTGGATACGATGAGGGTAATTTTTTTCAATAAAAAAAAAGAAGTGGTGTCTAAAAAAAAAAAGGAATTGATTAAGATGGAAAATTAAATTTTGAGGACAAATTTATAGAAAATCTCGAATAACTACACTAAAAAAGTAAAAATCAATTATAGAATTAGCTACCCGTATAGAATATATGTTAGACTATAAAATATACATTAATAACTAATTTTTAGTATGTACCTAGAAAATTTGGAATATCTTTCCTTTATATTTGACTATTTGATTGTGGATTGTATATAGTATGTATATACCCCTAAGCCTTAGAGAAATAGCAAGTGGAGTGGCACTACAGTTTTCTGTTAGTTACTGCTTAACCACCACACCATCACCTTTCCTGCAGTTGAAAACTTAGGATAGGGCAACTTTACAACTCTGCCACAGAACCAACCAATCATGGAAACTTCCTCGGACTACGGTGCCTTCATGGAGAGGTTCCTTCTACCACCAAGTTCCTCGCCACAACAGCCTCCCCTTCCTCTCTCTTCACTCACTTTTGCAGTCAAGGACATGTAAGTTGTGCAAGACCCACTAAGCAATAAGCATAACGGTTTGTTTTGAAATCAAAGAGTTTGTTGTGCTGTGATATGAGCAGATTTGATGTTAAAGGGTATGTGACTGGATTTGGGAACCCTGATTGGCTAAGGACTCATCCTGTGGCTACTTCAACTGCTCCAACTGTTTTGACTCTCCTCAATGCTGGTGCTACTTGTCTTGGCAAGACTGTCATGGATGAAATGGCTTACAGGTTTCAACTCCTTCTCCAATCTCATTTAACTAACATCATTTCATTCTCGAGTTTAATTCTCATGTGTAAAACATTTCCTAAAGTTGTTTAATTACATATGTTCTTTTGGATCACCATATCAATGTAAAATGCAGCTACCATGGCTGACGTGGTATTACGTAATTGAAAGTATGTGTAAAATTGTTTTACACCAATAATGCATCGAATTTAAATTCTTCATTCTCAGCCATTTAAATTAAATGGATATGTTTGTACTTTTATGCCTGCATTGATTTTGTTATGGTGACATTTAATTCTCTACGTCAATACTAAACTAACAATTGGGAGAGAGAAGTTTGGTTAGGGACTAATGGAAGTTGCTTCTAAATCTGAAAGACTAAATTGTTAATTTGAAAAGTCACAGATCAAATTGACTCATCCATTCAATTTTAGGAATCAAAATAGATGTTAGTATGTTACCTCATAACTAATTTGTTGCTTTTTTAAAAATGGTGAAGGATAAATTCGTTATTGTCAAGGATTTCGAGAGGCAGTTTTGTTCTTCCAGTTTTTTTTCTCTCAATTGAAAAACTCTTGACTTTTATGGAAGCAGCTGATGTGCTTGTGCATAGCAACTCGATATTCTTTTGCAGGGAGAATATATCTAAGAATTTCTTAAGAGTATAGGGACATTAAGAAACTTTCTTAACTCTAAATGATTCAGTAAAATATGACCATTTGAGCATTTTTGTTCCTGCTAATAATATGATTAACCACTCTGACTCTTTTTCTTGGCAGCATAAATGGGGAGAATATACACTATGGCACACCTACAAATCCTTGTGCCGCAGATCGAGTTCCCGGAGGATCTTCTAGCGGCTCTGCTGTCGCTGTTGGTGCAAAACTGGTTGATTTCTCCTTAGGTGAGCTATTCTTCCATTCCATGAGTCAATTATTCTGACAACACTTTGTTAATAGTTTGAACCTGATTTTCACCCTTTGATTTGTATGATAGGAACTGACACAGGAGGAAGTGTAAGAGTGCCTGCATCTTACTGCGGGATCTTTGGTTTTCGTCCTTCTCATGGCGCAATTACAGAAGATGGAGTTATTCCTATGGCACAAAGCTTTGATACTGTGGGTAAGAACCTCCAATTTTGGGATCATGGGAACATAGAAGCTTGTTAGTTTTCCTTCATGATTCTAATGTGCTAGTACTACATGCTCCTGTTCAGCATCAAAAAAGTATTCATTATCCTCAACACAGTTTGCTCTGAAAATTCTTTCCACAAATTTTTTGTCTGAATTGCATTGTGTACTATAATTCTAATGGTCTTGAAAGTTTAGCTTTCACTATGTATTCAGCTCTCTATATTGGAGACTCATTTTTCTACTTCCCAACTTCACATCCAGGATGGTTTGCTAGGGATCCAAAGACTTTCACCAGCGTTGGACGCGTACTCCTACAGCTGACAGAAGCTGCACCTGTTAAACCTACTCAAATAATCATTGCAGAGGACTGTTTTCAGCTGTCGAGCACTCCGTACGACATAATTACACAAGTTGTCATCAAAGCTGCAGAGAAGCTATATGGAGGTGAGCAGTTGACCAGATAGAACTTCTGTAATAATTTCAGTATGTTTATTTGATGTAATCACGTATCTATCTCCGGCTGAGAATATTTTATATGTAATTGAACTGAAAACAATCTGGTTGATAACCTTTGCAGGTGATGTACTAAAGCACGAAAACCTCGGTGACTATGTGAAGGACAATGTTCCAAGTTTGAATCACTTCATGACAAAAGAGAACACAGACCAAGTATACAATATTCCATCCCTGGCAGCACTTTCAAGCGCAATGAGATTGCTCCAGAGGTGTATCTCATCATCCAATGCTAATCCTTGTTCCTTGGCTTTCAGAAACCAAAGAGTGCACCTTTGTGTTCTGGTTTGAACTGCATTTGATTCCTTGCTTTGTTCTCTTAGGTTTGAGTTCAAGAGTAATCATGGGGAGTGGATTAGTGCAGTCAAACCAAATTTAGGTCCTGGAATATCAGAACGTGTATCAGAAGCCCTAAGGGAAACAGGGGAAGATGCTGATATTTGCCGTGCTATAAGAAGGGAACTGCGTGATGCTCTTACTTCTCTTCTTGGGGTATTCTCTCTATCATTTGTACTGATTTTTGTGTCATTGACCACACTTATCTTTACACCCAGCGTATGTGTGTTAGGGAAAAAGATCCTCTAAAGTGACAAGATTGGTAAAACGATAAAGTGAAGATTTAATCACCATTGAATATATAACTTCCATTATATGTGAGTCCCACTTCTTAATTGAATAGTGATCAGATACTTACTTTTTCACTTTATCAACTCGCTTTAGAAAAGCTTAATCCATGTGTCACACCAGACACCTGTGTATTAAGGAATATGGAATCCGTATACCCAAGAAACAAAGAACAAAGTACATTATACAAACATCATAAACATATAATGCTTGTGTATCAGTGTATCACAGGCATGCAAATCATCATTTTACATTTATAAAGTTGTATAGAATAGAGTATAACAGAAATTCATCCATTTCCACAAAAGATACTTTTCTTACACATGTTACATAATAATTTGTGCTTAAAAAATGGTGTAGTGAACCTTGCTTATCTAAGAATTTCTCTTATTTGTGTATGAAAATTTCAGGATTTTGGTGTTCTCATGATCCCAACAGTACCAGGGTCTCCTCCAAAGCTACAAACAGATCCATCTGAATTAGAAGTTTTTCGAGCAAGGGCATTTAGTCTACTGTCCATTGCAGGAGTATCTGGATTTTGCCAGGTTGTCCCTCTTTCTATTATTTTTATGTTTATTTGTGTGTTTGTGGAACACTAAGTGTGTATCCATTTCTGCTTTTGTAGAACTAATTAAAATAATGTAATGTCTGGTTAACAGTTCCTCAAAAAAGTTAAGGAATTGTATATGCAAGAATTGCTTTAAATCTCTAGAAACCAAACAATATAAAAAGAACTGAGGTTAGTGGTTGACTTTTGAGTTTTTCTGAGGGAAGCTCTGCATATGAACGGGAAAAGGAATGTATTTGGTAAGAGAAAATGGAAAATAAAATTAATGTAAAAAGAAAGCATATAACAGAAATTTTAAGTTGGGTGATCATACTCTGATACTATGATAGCTTCACCTTCACCAAAAGGGTTTAGAAGCACAGAACTCACTTGACTGAAACGAAAAGTAGAATTGGAAGTTGAGTTAAAAATGGAAAATGTATCTAACTTTATATTGATAGGATGAGAAAAGGTTTAACAGTACAAGTGATATAGTTCAACAAGCTAAATAATAAATATCCTTAGTCTGTTAAACTTCAGAATGTAACTGATATGCGGTTTGTTAACTATTTGTAGGTGACCATACCCTTGGGGATGGATAATAACCTTCCTATATCAGTTTCTTTGTTGGCCAAACACGGTGCAGATGGGTTCTTGCTTCACCTTGTTGAGAATCTTTATGACAGCATTAAACAAGAGGAAGCAGCAGCAATGGCAAATCCCAAGAGTTGAAAATGCTTTTCAATCTGTGTAATAATCAGTCTTCTTTTTCTTAATCAATTAAGAACATGGAAAAAAAAATAAAAAGTCAGCACAAGTTCTAGAGATCTCCTTGAATCAATTAAGAACATGGAAATGTTCAAGATTTCCTTAGTTATGATATTTACAAATATGCAAATTTCTTCAGCTGCAGTACCCGTAATGACTGCAATCATAGCTGCCACCAATTGTAGCTACAACTGCAATTTAAAACCCAACGCAGATCAAAGAAAGATAGTAACCTTTCCATTGGGGTATAGTACTTGTCTGGTAATGTAAGAAGAGCATCGATTGCAAGCAAGGAAGACATAGGACGTAAGCAACCTCAATAGGCTGGCCAGCTCTCTTCATTCGCTCCTACATTCCGACTGTGCAGTCTTCTTCCTCTCGGAAAGACGCAGGTATCGACGGCGTCTAGATGGGTCCCGGGGCAAGACCGATGACCCTTATTCCTCTGTTTACAAGCTAAAGAGACAGCTGAAGGCCACAATTGCACCCTTTGTAGAAGTGTAGTCCAGAAGTTTGGCAATTTGGCATGTCCTTTGTATACATTCATTGATGTTGACTTGATGATGATGCTTCCTTCCTTCATGTGCTTAAGGGCATGCCTGTAAATAATATATAGTAGCATAGCATCAAATTAACATCAAATGGTAGTAACTGCTAAGTAAATTTTCTACGGC
This sequence comes from Stylosanthes scabra, assembly GCA_036250425.1. Taxonomy (NCBI): domain Eukaryota; kingdom Viridiplantae; phylum Streptophyta; class Magnoliopsida; order Fabales; family Fabaceae; genus Stylosanthes; species Stylosanthes scabra. The sequence goes on along the minus strand of JASCZI010121250.1, from coordinate 12,178 downwards.
AAAATTTCAGAATCTACATTGGAATTCATTTTGTTTACAAATTGCAAACCATTTTCAGGTGTAATTTGAGTCCAATAGTACCCTGCTTATTTGGATTTTGTAGGAATGTTTTAACAAAGAATCAGCATTTTTGACCATCAAAGATTTTAATGTCGACAAAACTAATCACGAAAAACCTAAACAAACATTATACCCATAAAACAAAAGTTCCATTTGACAAAAGTACCACACAAAAATATCCTATCGTTAAAATTTTGTTGACTCCATTAAAAAAACACGTTCAACTGGGACCATCATCTTCAACCCCTTGAAATCCTAACTTTTCTAACAACATCCAAAAAATCAAAACTCATCTGTCATCTCTAATCCCATCCCCGTTAACACAGCTACTCTTCCTTATGCTACCCGTATCCTAAATTGCCAAAACTCACACACGAGCTGATGAACACATTATATAAGACATATATGCATAGTCTGTATACCTTCAATATACCAAATCAGTTTTGTTACCTTTGCATGTTTTGTCTGAGTTGGTCAATAATCTTATCTTCATTTTGTTTGACAATGCTTGGCAATCCCTATTCTAACGTCTAGGTCCACACTGAGTGATGTGACTTATAAATGAAGGACATTGTAAAGGAATTTAACTTCTCCACTTTTGTAGTAAGTATTGGTTCCTTCAATTGAGCAGCTCATTGGTTTACACCTTGTACTTAGCTTCAAAGCTTGATTGACCACGCCACCTTGATCACTAATTATAAATCAAATACTCAGTGATTCAAGTGAACTACTGGGACAAAATCTTTGTCACTTTGTTCTCTGAATACTAGTCCAATCCTTAGGAAGACCATCATTTGTTCAGTGCTTTTCCTCATTAGACTGGTTTCCTCATTCCTTTTTTGATGTTGAACTGCCATTGTCACGCATAAATCCCAACCAAATTGTTGTCCATATACAGTTATACATAGATTTTTTTTATGAATTACTTTGTCCAAGTGAACAGTTATTTAAGAATGGACGAAGCACTAAAGATGAATGAACTACACCCAGGTATCTTTTGAGCCCTTTCATCTACTCCGACCCTCCTCATCTGTTCAGATTTCTCCCATTTTTCCGAGGCTGCATAGGTATTGGACAGAAGTACATTATGAGAATCAGTACTTGAAATAGTGCTTGCACTGATTAACTTCATTACTTGTTCTGCCATTTGCACGTCCTCATGAATTCGGCATGCACCAAGCATTGCCCCCAAAACAGCATCATTAGGCTTCATTGACATTTTCCTTATCAAGTCATAAGCTTCCTTTAACCTCCCTGCTCTTCCCAATAGGTCAACCATGCATCCATAATGCTTGATTCCTATTTCAATTCCATATCTCTCCATTTTAGCTACTACTTCCAAAGCCTCATTGACCAAACCACCATGAGCACAAGCCGAGAGCACAATGAGACAGGTGATTGAATCAGGCCTTATATTTGATTTCTCCAATCTGCCAAAACACTCAAGAACTTCACCGCATTTTCCATTGATGGCAAAGCCTGAAATCATTGCATTCCAGCAGAAGATGTTCTTCTCAGTGGAATCTGGTGCTTCAAATACCAACCTTGCATTGAGCAGATCCCCACATTTTACATACATGTCAACCAATCCACTCACAAGAAACGGATTCAATATCATCCCTTTTTTCTTTATCATGTGATGGATTTCCTTACCAACATCCAGGAGTCCCAGCTGAGAACATGCAGATAAAACACTAACAATAGTAAATTCATCCGGTTCTAACCCTTTGCCCCTCATTTCCTCAAAAAGCTGCAGTGCTTTCTCACCAAATCCATTCTGGACATGCCCAGCAATCATTGAATTCCACATCTCCAGATTGCGATCTGGAGCCCGCTTGAAAATCACCCGGGCCTCCTCGACATTGCCATTCTTGCAGTAACCACAAATCATAGATGACCACACAAAGTAGTTCCTCATTGGCATCTGTTCAAAGATCTCCCTGGCAGCTTCCATATCCCCATTCCTAGCATACCCATCAACCATCACAGTCCACGTCACCACATTCTTCACCTCATCCGGAACCTTATTGAACAACCTCCTAGCAGCAGAAGTATCCCCATTCCTTGCAAACCCACCAATCATCTGGCTCCAAGACACCCACGTCTTCCCCGGCATCGCCTCAAACATTAAGGTGGCAGATTCTTTGTCCCCAACTCTCAAGTACCCAGAAATCATTGCATTCCATGTGACAACATTTCTGTCAGGCATTGTATCAAACACCTTACGGGAGTCTCCAAGTACACCACATTTTGAATAAGCTCCAACCAATGATGTTCCAATGAACACGTCACAATAAGAACCAGCTTTAATGGACTCAGCATGCAAGGCCTTCACGTGGGGAAGAATTGAAAGAGACACACAAGCCTTGAACAACAAAGGGATAACACTGGGATCATGGCAACATTCGCGGCGAGTTTGTTTATACAGAAGAAGAGCACATTTATGTGATCCTTGAGTAATGTCGTTCCTTATGGATGAAAACAATAGTGATGGGTACATTAGGTAGCTTCTGGAAAGGGAGACTAGAGATTGAGACAGGGAACAAACGTCAAAGAAACTAGGACTAAATTAGATTTGTTTATTATGTATGGTTTAAGATGTACTTAAATGGTTAGCAGTAGCTGTGCAAAGACTAAACCTTTGCATGATAGTGTTAATCTCTTTAATATACTAAAAATGGTTTTTTTCAAAGTGATTAGAAATACGTGTTATGTCATTGATTTTTTTCCGCCTAAATTCTAAGTATAATTATTTCTTATTCTTAATCGTTCATTCATTAATTTCTAATCATTCATTGTCTTATTATTGATTTATTTTTATTTATAAAAAATTAAATATATTGCATATTTTCTTATTACTTATAGAATAAAATTTTAAATAAATCAATAATAATTGATTAGAATAAATGGTTAGAGATAATTTTATTTTTTTTATTTTAGAAAATTGTTCTTTGTAGTTTGTTAAAAGATTATTCATTTTTTTATATAAAAAAAAGAAACTTATAATTTGTTTGTTTATATTAATTTTTGAAATTCGTAGTTATAAAAATTACTTAAAATGTTATTCTATAAATAATAATAATTGGATATATTTTCAATGTGTACGCTTATTAAAATATAAAAAAATGTTAATTTTTTTAAAAATACCCTACTTATATGCAATAAGCAATAATAATTAGAGATATTTTTGAATAATTTTTTGAACTTATTAGTATTTTTAAAAACAACTTAAAGATTTTAATCTATTAGCAATAATAATTTATTAGAATAAATGATTAAAGATAATTTAGTTTTTTAGATTTAGAAAATTGTTCTCTATTGATCACATCAAAGATAACACATTTTTAAAAAAAAATCATTTTTTTCATGGATAAAAAACATAATTCTAATTAAAATTCAAAATTATATGCAATAGTAAAACATTTAAAACGTATAGAATAATAATAATAAATATTTTGATATGATAAAAAATTTTTCTTAAAAATTTTTCTTAAGTGTGTAATATATTATGATGTACAAGTTTTGATTACATTGTCGTTTTATATTTTTCATTGTTCTTCTAAATCATTCAAACAAAATTTGTTTTCTATTAATTTTTTTTATGCAGAGTGGCTACTTTGTACGATCCTATAAAAAATATCGTTTACAATGGATTAGGTGATGGCAAGGTGTGAGAATAAATGCAAGGGTTCTGAGATTTTGGAGAGTATCATCAAAGTTTGACAAGAGTAAAACTGCTTATGTTGAGATGTTCTAATGGATGATAAGGTTAGTTTCAATTTAAAATATATAAATTTCATCATTTATTTTATTAACATTGTTTGCATTACAATTCGGATTATTATTTTATTAGCGTTGTTGGCATTGTATAATTATACTAAATTGGAATCGTGTATGTTAATAACTAAAATTTTATTTGGGTGTTATTATTATAGAATTATTAAGTCGCTATATAAATAATCTATCGTCACTTTAAAAATTGAGGTTAATATTATACAACGATTAATATTAATTATTGTAAATAACCTGCCACCTCTCTATAGAATTATCAAATCGTTATATAAATAATCTTAATATGTTAATTTCTGCCACCTCTCTAGACTTGAGGCAAGACATCTTATAATTTAGATATAATTTTATTTAGCTTATAATTTTATTTAGAATAGTGTCTGTGAACATATATTTTTTTGCAATTATTTAATGTTAAATAATAATTAATTTTTCAGTGTGATAAAATTCATTGTTCAATAAAAAATGCATTCATAAAGATGTTCGAGCACGAAATTATGGAAGGGATGGTTTATGCATTTTAAAATTTTGATATTGAGGAATGAAGTGGCATATATCTTCCAACTACACACCCGTACAAGATATCTTTTAAGAAAAAGCCACCCATAATGAGAATGACTAGTGATCCTACCATTCCTAGCAATCATTTAATTTTATATCTCATGCTGATATATTGAAACAGATAAATGAACGATCTTATCTATTTGGTAAGTAGTAGATTTATAAATCGTATACAAATTTTTTTATTAAGTCATGCTATTTTTCATTAATATGCCTCTGATTATTTTTAAATTATTTAATCAATTAGATGTTATTGGACTTTCAGCTAGAAAATGAGAGCTTATATCATGGGCAAAGGTGGGAAGAAGTGGTCATTATGTTGTGATTGATCTACATGATTTACAGTATCTACACTTATTAAAATTTTAAAAAAAAAAATTATACCTTTTAAAAATGCTTTACTTATATGCATTGATTATTTTTTTTTATTTTTTTATATCTAATTGCTTATTTCTTACTTGCATTTAGGATTGAGGAAAATGTGAGATGCTCACTGTGGAATCAATTTGCAACTCAGTTTTTTTTATCATCTGCGTAACCATCAGGCTACTGAATATGTTATTATCCTTCAATTTACTAAATTCAATAGAGGCATTAGTAGATATACTATATTAATATTAAATTTGTTAAATTTAAAAATTTAAATTACTTATTTGTAATGTTGCACTTTTACAATTTATTTAATATTACTTATTTAGATTATTTTTAATTATGTTATAATTATATTTGGTATCTTAATATGAAAAATATCTGTATATGTAAAAATCGCCACATGAACGTCCTAGAAAATAATTTTAATTTTATTATTAATTAAAGGCATCCACTATAGTATTGTAATAATGTAGTAACGTCCCTACAAAGCTATTTAAAATTACTTACTTTTTCTGGATGAAATGATTTTTTATTTTGCAATTTTTTCTGTCTCACGTATTGTAACTTTTTAACTGTTCGAATTATCAAATATCTGTTATACATTAAATAAAAAAATTTGCTTGGTTTTTAATGATATAATATTGGTGTTGTTATATATTCTTTTCAAAGAAAAATGAGCATCTCAAAGCATAAAAAACCAATCAAAAATTGAGAAGTTGCTTCAATAAAATGGCAGGTCATTTAAAGATTACTGTGATATGCCATATCCTACTGAAAATTTGATTGGTAGTATGGAAGACAGAATTACTATAGAAGAGTTGAACTTTCATGTTAATGCTCAAATGACTTGACCGGGTCAGGGGTGGAGCCTCATACAACACAAGGGGCAATGGCCCCCCAACCAATAGTGTTTTAGTATAAATTATAGTCAATTTGAATTTAGTTCCCTAAAATTTTCATTTTAATCCTTCTTTATTGTGAAATTATTTTTTGCCCCCTTTAACTTTTGTCTAACTCCGCCCCTAGACCGGGTACTTGCACAAATTGAATGATGAGCAGAGATTTGCATATAATCAAATAATGGGTGTCATTAATGGTAACTTGAGAGGTCTTTTCTTCTTATATGGCCAAGGTGGTTGTGGAAAAAATTCTTATGGTAAACTATATCATGCTCAGTGAGGTTTAAAGGTGGTATAGTTTTAAATAGGGATAACTATGATTTTGGTTATAAAGGTTTAACTGAAAATTCAATTTAGTCACAAACGTATTTTAGGGCAAAAATTAGTCACAAACGTTGTAATTTTTTCAAAATAAATTGATTTACGATTTTGCCCCTATTTTTAAAAACAAGACCGATTTTTAAAGGTTTGGACTGGTTAACCATTTTTAAGACACTGAATAATTACCACTATCAATACCATCAATCCACCATCAACACCATCAACACCATCACCATCATCAACACCATTAATCCACTATCAACACCATTTCAACCGTCAGCACCTTCAACATCAACCCCTAATTTTTAACGGCAATTCAAGAATCAATAATTATTAATTAAATCAGCATCTTAACAATTATCATGAATATTACTTGTGCAAAATTTTTCTTTTATCAGTTCATGGCACACTAACAAACCCCTACAAGGGGAAAGTGGCCAGCAAAGTCTCCATAAAATACAAGAAAGACAACATAATTAAATACAAGATAACAAAAATATATAAAAACTATTTTATCCATCATCACAACATCATCACCAAATAGCCATCAGCATCCTTTCCATCAATCAATTCTTCTCTGTCTTTGAACTCCTTTGACGTATTCCTTTCTTAGAATTCCATCTTGAACCCATGTATCCACCAAGAAAATAACCTGATTTATAGCACTTTGCAAATTCAGCTGGTTATTTCTAAAAATTTTGTCATTTCTCACCTTTCAAATTACAGATCAAAGTAGCATAACTTGTGCAAAGTAGCATAACTAACAAAACTTAGCAGCAATGATAACCACAAGAAAATTACAGATCAAAGTGTGCTTATATCACATAAACCAGATTCTAACACAACAGAAAAAAACCACTGGCATCAAATTTGAATAGCTAGTGGACATAAACACCGTCATAACTAATAAGCACTTATCAATTTTCACCGGGAAAAAAAGCAAACAAGTAGAATGCATCTGAAGAAAAGTATGTTTATGAAATCATTCCCACAGCAAACAACACCAATCCAATCCGAATATTCATGAAATCGTTCCCACAGAAAACGAAAGCACAGTACTTGAAGTCAGAATATTCATAAAGCAATGAAAATTAAAATCGAGGAAGCAAGATTGAAGTGTGTGGAAGAACAACCCAAGTAGCAGAATCAAAAGAGAAAGTTGGATCAAGCCCCAAAAATGGTTGAAGTAGAAAAGGAAGAAGGAGAATACCGAAAAAGCTGAAGAAAAAGAGAATGAAGGAGAGGGAAAAGAATGGGAAGTAGACGAAGTTAGGGAATTACCGAGTGGTGTTGGTGCACGCCAAGAACTTGGATTTTAGCAAAGACTTCATACAAGAGAATCATTCGAAAGAAAAATTGGGGATTCGAGTGAAAACGGGGCAACCCTTCGTCCTCCTCTTCCCGTCGTTCTTCCTCTCTCTTTCTCTATTCTCAAGCAACGACGGCGCGATGGCGACGAGACACGACGCTGACAGAAGAAGCTTCGGCGGTGGTAGCAGCTCAGAGTGGTGGCGACGATAACGAGAGCACCCTCTTCCCTCTTCTTTGCCGCGTCTCTCCCTCTCTTCGTCTCTCTCTCTCTCTCTGTCCTTTACTTCGTCTCTCTCTATCTTCACGACGACGGCGCGACGACTCTCTTTCCTTTTTTTTGGCACCATCGTCCTCCCTTCTCCCTCTCTTCCATCTCTCTTCCCTTCAGTCTCTCTTCATCTTCTTATAATAATAATAATAATAATAATAATAATAATAATAATAATTGAACCGGTTCAGTTTTCAATGAATCGACCGGTTTGAAACAAAGAAGAAGAAGTTGGTGTGAGGGGCAAAAATGTCAATCCGGATCATTTTAATATAAATTATAACGTTTGTGACTAATTTTTTGCCTAAAATACGTTTGTGACTAAATTGATTTTTCAATTAAACCTTTATGACCAAAATCATAGTTATCCCTTTTAAATATTGTTTCGAGTAGAATTGCGTCTCTTTTGTTGCCTAATGGAAGAACAACACATTCGAGATTTGAAATTCCTTTGAATATAAATGAAGATTCTTTGTGCAACATTAAACTGGGAACTCCTCTTGCAATGTTGATATCCAAAACCAAACTTATTATATGGGATAAAGCTCCGATGATAAGTAAGTATTGCTATGAAACTTAAGACAAATGCTTGAGAGACATATTGAGGTACTCAGATTCATACAGTGCAAATTTATCATTCGAAGGTAAAGTTGTTGTTGTTGTAGGAGGAGATTTTAGTAAAATCCTACCTGCAATACCAAAAGGTTCGAGGCAGGATATAGTTCAGTCTTTTATTAATTCTTCATATTTATGGCATAACTGTAAGGTCCCAAAACTTACAAAAAAATATAAGATTGTCGCTTGGTGAAAACAACAACTTTGCTAGGTGGTTATTGGAAATTGGTGATGGTTTAGCTGGTGATACAACAGATGGTGAATCCATTGTTCGAATACCAACTGACATTTTAATAGAGAATTCTAAGACAGCCTTGAATGACCTCATTGATTTTGTTTATCAAAATATGTTAATTAATTTATCCACCGAAAATTATTTCAAGGACAAAGCAATTCTTGCACCAACTCTGGAATGTGTCACTGATGTCAATAATAGGATGATAGCAAGATTATCTAGATAAGAAAGAATTTACCTGAGTTATGACTCTCTTTGTACTGAGGAAGTGAATACAGATTTTGAGTTAGAAGCTTTTTCACCAGAGATTTTAAATGGGATTAATTGTTCAGGACTACCACCACACAAGTTAATTATGAAAGAGGGCGCTCCTGTGATGTTGTTGCAGAATATAGACCAAACAAATGGGTTGCACAATGAAACGAGATTGCAAATAAAAAGAATGGGAAATCATGTGATAGAATGCAAGACTTTAGCCAGGTGTATTGCTCTTATCCCAATAATTAATTTAATTCCAAATAACGATACATTGCCAGTCAAGTTCCAGAGAAGACAATTTCCAATTGTTATGTCATTTGCAATGACAAATAAATAAGTCTTAAGGACAAACTCAGTCAAGGGTCGGAATATACCTACCAAGACCAGTTTTCACATATGTTCAACTGTATGTTGCCTTATCAAGAGTAAAGAGTAAAGATGGTTTGTGATTACTATGGCAAAATCACGAATATTTGGAGTATAGTTGCACGTGAACGTGGTATGCAGGAAGATTTTTTAGTTTAGAACTTATGTTGAAAAGCTAGTTTTCAAAAATATCTTAGTAAACTTTTTGTATTTTAAAAAGATTACAAATGGTATAGGATGTTCTTTGCGATAATTTGGATTGTGTGGACTAGTAGGAATGAAAAAATCTTTGAATCCAAGAACACTAATGCTGAAAGTGCTTGGGCAAGAGCCAAAGCTCTAGTCAATATTTGGAGTCAAGATAGAAAACATCAGATTTTAAAGTTGAGAATTAGGCAGGAAAATATGGTAGATTCTAAGTGGAGCTGGTGGTTTTGTGTGAAGTTTAGAGCAGAGAGCAGCAAATATTCAATAGGAGGATATCTATAACAAATGGATAGAACGATCAAGTGCCTCCTTGGAAGATGTTGTGAAGAAAAATCAGATGGAGAAGCCTTGATAGAAAGCCTAGATGAGATGGTGCAATTCGTATTAGAGGAAGCAGGTGTCAAGGAGAAAGATCTAGCAATTATAATTGACAACAAGAACATTGTTGAATGGTTGAATGTTGAGAATAAGACAGGGTAGCAAAATAGAAACTTGAGAAACAAAGCTAGCATAGCCAGACACTTAGTGAAGAACATAAAGGTGTTGTATCTCAATAGGTGCAGATTCAGTGGATTTGGAGTATGGGAAGAAGAATCGGACAACAACAATGAAGCAAATACTTAGGCACGGATTAGGTGGTGTAACTAAAATTATTGGGTGAGTTGAATTTCCAATAATACACTGTCATCGTTTTTAAGATTGGGGTACTAGTATAATGTAATGGTATCTAGAGTGGTGTTAGTAGTGGTGATTATTGCTGTTTGATTTACTGTGTTATATGTAAACTTTGAAGGCTTGTGGTGGTGTGATTCCTTAATGGCAATGCCGAAGGGGATGATCACCATTCCTACAAGTACTTCTAAACTCTCTCCCCGTCTGGGTCGAGCCTTTTACAACGATCGGAAAAAAAAAAGATTACAAATGATATTCTTATCTGTATTATTTTAGTCTTTTATCATGTTATTGTGAAATTAGCCATATAATTTTAGATACTAATATTAATTTTTTTTGTATCAGCTGCATGTTTTGAAGATGTCAAATGGGATATGCTAAGCTAATTTTTTGTGATTATAAATCACTTACTCTTTTTTTGAGATATATTTTGTAACAAATTTATTATTGAACTGATATTTGTTTGGTGTCGTTATATTATTATTTAGTAACAACGTACTAAATCATTATTTCGACATGTTACAATTTTAAAGGGATTTGAATTAGGATTGTGTGTTTTGAACATGTAAACATTTATTTGTTGCATACTAACTCAATGATCTAATTTGACATTATGTATATATGTGTTCGGACTATAAATTACCTAAATTAGTATTAAAAAAGCTAAAATAATCCTTTTAGGTATTAATACGCAAAAAATCAAAATTAATTAAAACTTTTTTTTTTATGAAAACTGTATTGTTAGTATTACTATTAATTTTAATTAAACTAAATAAAATTCTTTTTAAGCTTATCCCGTTATTAAACTTGTTTTGTTTTATATATTTGTTTTAGTATGCTCAGCATGTAATTTGTCTGTGAAAATATATTTTTTCTATTATTTAATATTTGTTTTAAATATATTTATTTTATATATTAATTGTAGCTCAAATAGTATTAAAGGTCTTGAATTCGAATTCAAGTTTCTTTTCCAACCTATCTTTAATAAAAACAAATAAAATATTATCATATACATAAAATTTAATTATTGAATCAACCACTATATAAAATATATAAAATAATATTAATTTATATACGAATATACAGTAATTATATTTTATATACAATAACATTTTTTGTATTTTAATTATTAGCCATAAAATCAATGTCAGATTTAAATTTAATTTTTATGCCCTGTTAATAAATATACATTCAATAAATTGTAACAAACTTTCCTTCATGAAGTTGGTTTTTTTTATTAAGAGCACACAATGGTATTATATGCTGAAAAATAGTTGATTCAAAATATGTCTCACAATATATAATATAAAGTTTATAATTGAAAATTTTAGACATAGTACATAAGTTTCTGAAGCAACTAATATTTAATACTCAGATGATAGACTATTAATCTTATATGAAAAATATTGAAAGACCTAAAATTTAAGTCTAATTACAAATTTAATTTTACTTAAAGAAACTTTTATATTTTTAATATATATTTATAATTGAATTTTTTATTCTTTTAGATATTAGGCCTATAATTAGGCTTAAATTTTATCTCATTCTATCACAACTCATCTTATATTTAATCTATTTTTTTTTCTTTTCTCTTTATTTAGGAAAAAGGTCCAGCACTTTTTCAACACTTTTTTAGTCTTCCATTATTCTTTGTACTCTATGTCTTCTCGAGTACTGTTAGGTAGAATTCCCAATTTATTTTTTATTTGAACAATTTTCTATATTTCTTATCTATTCACAAGTAATTAATTAACTTTAATCTGAGTTTTGCTTTATTTCATCAAAGAATTCATGTAGAATAAAATTAACAAAATTCAAGTTATCACATGGGGCAAGTATACTTATTATTATTTTTTTTTACATACATCACACATGACTCACCCACACCTCACACACATCACATTTCATTCCACTGTTGGTGATCGAATCCATGCCCTCAAGTTGCAACTTCTTGGGAGTCCATGCTCCACCACTAGGCTAGTAGTGCCTTGGCTGCATGTAGGGATGGCAATGGGGATCCATGGGGACGGGGACCCCTCCCCCGCCTCCCGTCCCCGTTTATGATTTAGCTCCCCGTCCCCGCCCCATATCCGTCACGGGTCCTCGTTTAAAAATCCCCGCGGGGAAGGTGGATATCTGCGGATATCCATGGATTTAAATACAATTTTTTAAATTAAAATAAACCATACAATTAACTTAATTAAATCCAATACAACACTTAAAAATCCAATTCAATACAACATA
>JASCZI010121249.1:34430-44879 GCA_036250425.1 Stylosanthes scabra | reverse complement strand
ATCATCATGGTGCTCTCCTGCCATGTTTAATTGTTGTTCAAGTGCAGCTTGTCTTTCACGCCTTCTAGCTTCTCTTCTTCTCCTCCAAAGTGTTCTTTCGGGTTCAAAATCGTAGCCTAAGTCGTCTTGATTCCACTGCATAAACGAACAACCAAACAAAAGAAGAAATTGGACTTTCCTAACGTCAAAGTGAGAGGAAATTCCAGGGGGTTAGAAAGAAAGAAAACCTGTCTCAGATAATTAAAAGATCGTGTATTGTTAATCTCAATTATTCCCCGGCAACGGTGCCAAAAACTTGATAGCGTAAACGGCAAGTATACCGTGTCGTACAAGTAATACCACAGTGAAGTGGGTATCGTTCCCACGAGGAATAAAGGACCAAGCAATACTATCCCTTAATTACACCAAGCAGATTCTAATAAAACTTGAGAGTGTGATGATGTATGATTCGTAAATTATAGGAAAAGAAATAAGAACAGAGTGCAGAAAATATTACTTGAGATTAATATGATGAATGGAGTGTTAAGAGCTTCGGAGATGTCTTTCCCTTGAGGGCCAATGCATACATTCGAATATCAATTCTAGGTTCTTAGTTATCAAGCACAACAATCTAGTGTAACTAAGCCCTAATCTCTTAGTGACTCAGTTTCCAATTACCTAATCAAAAGCTAATCTCTTAGTCAATCAATTAAATAACTAGATGAAGATCTAAATTCGATTCTAATCCTTATGAGTCTCAAAAGTGATCCTAGATCAGATTACATGTCACAATATCCAAACTAGTTCTAATCCAATTTTAACTCACAGAATTTTAGTTGCATAACAATTAGCTTGACTATCTCTAGTTAGACCTAATCATTATGTGATCTAATTTCCAGCTAGCATAAATCAATAGACCTCTCGATCTTATCAATCTAGCCCTAGACAAGTAGAGAACCCCTCTCGGTGATTCTAAACCATTGGGATGAAAAACAGAAAATTAAACTATACTTGTAAGATAACTGAAAATACCTCAATGAATTAATAAACGAATGTACATAGTGACTACCTCATGCTGGGTGAACAGAGCTCCTCACCCTTAACAATGGAGTAGTTTAGCCTTGCATGATAAAAACTAAAACCTAAAATTGAAGTAAAGTAACGTCTAACTCTCTAACCTCTTTGCTGAGAGAAAACTCTCTCTTTTTATACTCCTAAAACTAATCTAAAACTAATTTACAAATCAAATCAAATCAAATCTAGTCTAATCCTAATCTAATCCTAATCTAATCCTAATTTTATCTCTTATAGTTATAAGCCCTTATCTTCTTCTCTTGAGTCTTCAATCAATTATATCTTGTAATCTTCCAATTAAGCCCTTGATTGATGAATGTAGTTGAGGTCTAACAACTTGGATTGGATTGGAATGAAAAACTGACGTTGCTTGCCTCTTGACTCCCACGTATAACGTGGCTGCCCACGTATAACGTGGGGCTTCTACCTCAATTGGCTTCTTCTTCCACAATTCCCCACGTATGACGCCATGGGTGCACGTATAACGTCCACTCTCTATCTCAAATGGCTTCTTTGGACGTCAATAGCTCACGTATGACGCCATGCACCACGTATAACGTGTGGATTCTGTCCTTTGATGCACCATGGCTCACGTATAACGTGGGAGACTCACGTATAACGTGTAGTCCCTGCCAATTTTGGTGTTTTGGCTTCTAATTCCCACGTATGACGTGGGTCTCCACGTTATACGTGGGCAGTGACACTTAGCCATTTTTCTTCCTTTCTTCTCTGCTCCATTCTCCTCTCTTCAATCCCTCTCATTTGGTCTTTAATACCTAAAACTCTTAGTGAATCATCTAAAAACATAAACACAACTCAAAGAACATCAAGTTTGTTTGATTGATCAATTAATAACAATAATTCACCAAGATTATCACAATAATAAAGAGAAATTGAAGCTAAAAATAACCTAAGATACACATGCATCACCTGTTGTTCTTCGATCCTGAAATTGAAAGAACCTTACGCCGTGCAAGGCAGGTCAGGCGCCGAGAACACTTTGCGTTCTCAAGCTGCAAGACTAGCATCTGATAACAATTCCATTCACTTGTCTGATTCTGATTCTGACTCTTACTCTGATTCTCGTACTGCTTCTTCTGATACGGGTACCTTCATCGTGGGAGATGTTCAGAGGCTCACTCTGAAACAACTTGGTGGTGCAAGTACTGCACTGGATAACCAGCCCACCAGATATCCCGAACTTAAAGCAAACTTTGAACTCAAGTCCGGCCTGATTAATCTTCCTCCTAAATTCCATGGGTTGCCTGGTGAAGACCTGATTAAACACATCAAGGATTTTGAGGTCATCTGCGCCACCACCAAAAGGACCGGTGGTGACGAAAATGCTGTTAAAGCCTTCGCTTTACCATTTTCTTTGGAAGACGAAACGAAGGACTATATCACACTTCACACCTTGCCAAGTGATGTTACTGCTGGCTAGTCAGCATTGAAAAAGAGGTTCTTGGAGAAATAATTTATACCTTCTCGAACAAATGACATTCGAAAATAGATCTCAGGAATAACTCAACTTCACGGGGAGACTATACACGAGTACTACGAGCGATTCAAGATGTTGCTCTCTTCATGCCCCCATCACACTATCTCAGATTTCCTGCTGATCAATTACTTCTGTGGGGGACTGACACCCATCGATAAAGCGATGATTGATGCCTCGAGTGGGGGAGATTTAATGAACAGAACGCCGGAAGAAGCGTGGGAGTTAACTGAAACTGTCGCTGACGCCAGCCAACATTTTAAGATTAGGGCCACTAATAAGGGTGTGTATGAAGTAGCCCCTTCCGAATCGACTGTTCTGGCCAAGTCGTTGGTGGACATCGCCTCTATGTTGAAAGAGATCAAGGAAGGACAGCAATCAGCCCCGACTCTCTTGAAGCGTCAGTCTGATGGCTCGCAACTAAAACCGACTAAACATTGCGAGATTTGCTCCCGTAATTCACACCACACTGATGAGTGTCCACAGTTACAAGAGGACAATGCGGTAGCTGCGACCCATAACTTCTTTGACTCCACAGCAATGCCACCGTACAACAAACAGTACTATAGTCAAGGATGGCTCAATAGTCAGCCCGCTCATTGGAACCAGCCTCAACAACAACAAGTTCAAGGTCAACAGCCTTACACGTATAGCCAACCACATAATGCCCAGAATCCGAGATACCAACCACCACATAATCCTCAACAATACCTTCCAGCAAATAATCCTCCAGTCAGTAATGAGGAAGCCCTCTGTACCTTCCAAAAAGAAAATCAGGAAATGGGGGAAGCAAAAAAAAGGACAGAATCTCAATTGACTCACTTAACCAAAATGCTGCATAAATTCACCAACCAGTAGATCCAAACCCAACCTTCCACTTCAAGCCCATTACCATCGCAACCTCTCCCAAACCCTAAAGGAGGCATTAATGCAGTTCATTGCGAAATGGTCGACGAAGAAGGAAAGGATGACTGGTTGTATGAACTGCTGGCAGAATTGGTGGAGTCAGATGAGTCCAAAGAAGAAGAGAAGGATGAAAGCGAAGACAAAGAAGAAGAAGAGGAGGAGGATGATAGTGAAAGCAAAGAGGAGGATGAAGAAGAAGTCGATGAACAAAATGACAAAGGAAAGACGTTCTTCATAGCCACTATCTTCAGTGAAAAGAAGATCAAGGAAGAAATCCCCATTAAATGCGAGGATCCTGGCCCATGCCTAGTCACCTGCAAAATCCGAGGGGTGGATGTGCGAGAATGTCTTTGTGACCCAGGAGCCTACAGTAGTGTCATACCCTATGAGCTCTATGGAATTCTAGACTTAGGCCCTCTCAAGAAGTCCAGGGAAGTGTTAACAACGGCAAATGTTAGCATCATGTCAGTGGCCAAGATCGCGGAAAATGTGTTGGTCAGAATAGGAAAACTAACCATGCCGGCAGACTTCCATGTGATCAGGCCTACGAAAGGGGAGAAAGGGGGAAGACCACAAGTTCTTTTGGTAAGACCGTTCTTGAAAACCGCAGAAGTCAAGCTCATATACTATGATGAGATATTCACCTTCTCAGTGGAGAATGCCATCGAGATATTTCACCTAACACCACCTCCAAAGCCTCGGAAGAAAGGCATCCACCAACTGACATTGGATAAAGGAAAAGCTCAAGTAGGAAGCTCAAGAGAGAAAAAGAAGATTGAAACAAAGTCATGGGAAGAACCAGAAGGAAGAATTCGGGACACAAAAGAGTCGAAAAGCAAGCCCCCTCAATCCAACGGAAAGGAAAAGAAAGAAGTGTCAAATATGGAAAAGTAGAAGAAGAAAAAGAAGAAGGAACCAGACGAAAGAAGGAACAAGAAGGATCAAAGGAAGAACCAGATAAAAATAAGATCAAGGAAAAACAAAAGAAGAAGAAAAAGGAACTAGCTGAAGATGAGATCGAGAAGAAAAAAAATAATAAGGTGTTCAAGCTTTAGCGGATTGCTAGGCAAAATGAAAGCTTTAAAGAGAATTCTTCGCCAAGACAAAGGAGCAGATGTTCACTTGGTGAAGAATAATTCAAAGTGGAAATAACAACGCTAGCATCTGAGCGTCCAACTTAAGGACGTTAAACAAAAGTGCTAGGTGGGAGACAACCCACTGTGGTACTACCCTTCTAAACCTACTCATGTCTAATTATTGCACATTTGCTTGATTAATTGCACTTTAATTGTTAAAACATGATTAGACAGGTTTAGGAGAAATAATACTAAAATGTCTGCTTAAAAAAAAGGGGGGTGCGTACGCACCTAGCACCCCTGTGTGTGAGCACCCAAGCACACGCTGAGGGTAAGTCGCAGAGACGCACCTGTACGCAACAAGGGGTCTATAAATAGACCCCACCACCACTCTTTCCACTCACATTTCATCTCTTTTCCCTTTTCATCCCATTTTCTCTCCAATTCAAGTAAGTTTTCTTCTCTCTCTTCTCTTTTATTGCTTTAATTAGTAGTAGTTTATCATGCTAGGTAATTAGTTTAGGAATAGTTAATATTGGTTAGAACATAGGTTTAGAGACCCTTGCATGCTGATATGCTTATTTCTGTGCTGTCTGTTTCTGCTATAATTATGATATTGAAGTAGGATTGCTAGTTTTATGTGATTTTAGTAGATGTTATGCTAGCTAATTTAAATGATGCAGTGCTCTTTTATATGAGATTTGTATGTCTGATTGCATGACTGATCAAAATGTGGTTCATACATATATTTTACACACTCATGCATCATTACTTGCTTTCATGGGTTTTTAACCTTCATGGTGAAATAAATATTCTGGTAATGTGCAAATTTAACTTGGTTATTACTTTCCTCTTATATCAACTACAACCTTGTTAAATTTGTTTATATTGTTGGTAGAAAAACCCATAAAAATATCATTTCCTCTTGTGTTTGGTTTGTATGCTTTTCAGATGGCTCGTGACGGACCTTCCCCATAGGCCAAGGGAAAGGCTAAACTCCATGAATTGTCCACTCGTTCTTCACCTAAGCCGGCAGCTCTTAGGGCACGATTAGCTGCAGCTTCACAACAGGAAGCACCAAATAATTCCGCAGTCCCCGCACCAGCAACAGCGAGGAGGATAGCGCGAATGTCTGACAGGGACGGTCTTTCTAATACTGCATTCGCAAATTTGAATCCCATCAATATCAGCAGTGATTCTGAAGAGGATCCCGAGATAGATCCTGAAGAGGAGGATCTTGAGGAAGAGGATCCCGAAGAGAAAGATCCTGAGGAAGAGAATCCCGAGAGGAGGATCCTGAGGAAGAAGATCTTGAGATGGATCCAGAGGAAGAGGATCCAGAAGAAGACCCAG
This sequence comes from Stylosanthes scabra, assembly GCA_036250425.1. NCBI lineage: Eukaryota > Viridiplantae > Streptophyta > Magnoliopsida > Fabales > Fabaceae > Stylosanthes > Stylosanthes scabra. The sequence goes on along the minus strand of JASCZI010121249.1, from coordinate 38,996 downwards.
AAGGGGATCCGGAGGAGGACCCGAAAGAAGATCCAGCAGAAGACCCTGAGGATGATGTTGAGGACGAGATCGTGGAAGATTTGGCAGAGGAGGAATCAGATGACGACGATATGGATGAGATATATTTTGCTGATTATTTCAAACAGGCTCCTTGATGAGCACTCCACCCGAGGCGTTGCAACAAGATTAATCTGGGATTCCCTTATCTTTTGAAAACAAGTTTTGATTACCGTTGTAGGGGAATCCGAATAGATTATGCCGCGAACAAGGACGAGACTCAATCAAACAAAAGAGTTGTCACAAGAAGCTTGCAACCAGTTAAAAATTACCGAGTATAGGACTCGGGTCGTTCTCCCAACGAGTTAACGCATGGGACGATTTTGGTTGTGAGAAAAACGGGGGTTGCAATTCTGAGAGTGAATGGTGATTAAAAGAGAGATAAATAGAATCTGATAAAAGGGTGCGAGGTGTCTTGTACTTCATCTGTTCTTCCCTCATATAGGTCGAATTGGGCTTGAGAAATGAATGGGCCATGGCCCGGAAAAGTGAAATCCCCAAAATAGCCTTCATTTAAGTGAGTTCCGCCGTCGCCGCGCGGGCGCGAGAAGTCTTTGACTTGGGCGTTACGAAATGGGGTGGTGCGGGCGCGCCATCTGGGTCGCACGGGCGCACCACCAACGGAAACTTCCATATTAAGGAAAGGAGGGCGCGGGCGCGTGGTCAACGCTGAGTTGGGCTCTTTTTGGGCTTTTTGTCCATTCTCCTTTCTTCTCTTGTTCTTTTTAGCTTTCCTTGGGCTCTTCCTCTACACTTTGGGCCTGAAATCCACTAACAAACACATCAAGGCACCAAGTGGGAGAAGATTAAAACAATTTACATACATGGAAGCTAATTTAACAAATTAATCAATTAAGGACATAATTATGCAAGAGATGGAAAACATTGGTCAATCACTAGCAAATATGTGGAAAAAGTGTTGATGAGGGTATCTTTTTAAGCATAAAATTATCGTCAAAAACCTCCTCATCACTGTTCCTGCCAGTCCTGACGGCAGCAACACCAGACCCCCTCCTTCATCAGACTAGACGCTTTGCTACTCCCCGTTAGCACAGAGGACCGTGCAATTTTCAAATGTGGGGAGGGCATGGCGCACTATCACCTAGAATATTTTGTATATATTTGTTTATTTTCTGTCATATATAGAACTTGTTAGTACATAGCTCTCTCAAACTCTACTATTATGCTATGATTTGAATATTGTCTACGAAAATATTAGGATTATTTTAAAAACTGTTGCTTTCTTTAAGGGACCCCACCCATTCAAAATTTTTGAAAATTCTTTTTGAATTGACTCTACATTTCATAAAATCATCCAATCATAGATTAGAGGGAAGAACACACAAACCAAGAGAGTTTTTTAGCCAAATAGTGTGGTTCTATAAACCACCATTTTTCCTTCTTGTGTGTTAATTCCTCTCCTATGACTGCGATTTGTAACTTGCCAGATTCTTTATGTCCATTAGTGTATATATTCTGTGTACTCATATGATTAAGGCCTTATTTGTGTTCAGCTCACAAACCAAATAAGCATGTCCTTTACATCTGTCCATTGAGCCCAACTTTGAGCCTTGAAACCCTTTTGTTCTAATATAGCACATTACAAGCCTCAAAAGTGAAAAACCATGATTTAACCCTACTTGATCTTTGATTAATCTAGGATTTAATGGTTGTTTACTTTTTTAGAGAAGAAAATGAAGGGAATCAAGAAGAAAATTTCGAGTGGATTAAAAAGGGGGATTTCAAAAGAAATATCCAAGGGCAATTTGGGATACATGTATGCATAAAAATAGCGCATTTGCACAAAGAAATAAAAAGGAATGAAAAAGACAAAGAAAATACAAAAAAAAAAAGAAATTCTATGAATACGAACTTTGTCATTCCAAGTAGCGAAGCTATCGAAATAGAAATACATGCATTTGTTTTTCAAGGAAAAGGGAAAAATGCATACCATGTAGAATTGTGAGCTTGTAAATAAGAGTGAAGAACATAAGGTTAGGTGCATTCTAGATTAATCAAAGCATTCAAGTCTTAGCTCACCTTACCAAACAATACTTCCGAACTTTCACCTTGGCCCCATTACAACCCTCAAAAGACCTTTTGATGACTACACAGATATATACCCTAATGTTGATTGGTAAGATGAAGGGCAAGTTCCGAAAAACATGATTGGATCGGAACCGAGAGCCTTTAGACCCGATACACTAGAGTGAGTAGAACGAAAACACGACCGGGAAAGGTTCTTGCTCCTCGACTTTATGACTTGTGACCTTTCATGCAGTGTCAATTAAATTCTTGCGAGCTTAACTGTTTTGTGGGATTAGCATTTACTCTAATACCCTTTGCCTGTCTCGTCCACACACTTTTTATCTCCTTCTATATTTTGTAGTCTTATTCTTGTCAAAGCTCTGGTGTAGTCTCCCTGTTATCTGATTTATTTGGGCATGAGGACATGCCAATGTTTAAGTGTGGGGAGGTTGATAAACCCCATTTCGATAGGTAATTTCATACTCTAAATTGCCAAAATATCAGACTCTCGCCACTTAAATACTAGCAAAACAAGCATGTTTGGGAATAATCGTTCTTTAGGGCTTGAATTGTAAATACCTGCTATTTTAGCCAATTTTTGCTATGTTTTCACTTGTTTCCTGTTCCACTCGATGCCTTGATATGTTTGTTCAAGTATTTCAGATCTGAATAGGCAAAGATCGGAGAGGAAGTGGCTATGGCTAAAAAGGGCGAAATGAATGAGGAAATCGCAAAGAAAAGCTTGGAGGCCAAATCTACAGCCTGTGCGTACACACCAAAGGACCAATGCATACGCATCCACTAGACATGGGCGGCACGCCCAAGTTCCAGAACAGAGCTTGTATGTATGCACCTAAGGCTCCAATGCGTACGTACCAGTGGCAGCCAAAGTCTATAAAAAGAGGAAGCCGCACCCATTTTTGGAGAGCCCTCACACACAATTTCTCTCTAGTTTAGTTTTAGGGTTCCTTTAGTTTTTAGCCTTACTAGCCAAAGGTTTTACTGCTTTTCCGTTTATTTTATATACTGTTACTCTGTCCGTTTGACTTTCAAATTTATTAATATTATTGCCGTTACTCGGTCTGCTTAATTTCTCATAATGCTGCTTTACTGTTATGCTGCCCGTTTTATTTCTGCCGTCATGATTTCTGTTAGTAGCGAGTAGTGATCTTGTGTCTTAGCTATGGGTTGAAATGTGCGAATGACCTTAGTCGTCGATCCCTAAGGGCAACGGATGGGAGGAACGGGGTTAGTACCGATGTTGTTAACACTACGTCCCTGCCAACAACGGGAAGACCTTAACGACGTGAACTTGATGGGTTATTCGAGTTCAACGAATACCTTGGTCTTACGTTGATTGTGTATACCTAGGACATTCGGATAGGGACTAACTCTGCCACTCGACCTAAACAGTAGTGGTTAGTTTCTTTTAATGTGATAGTCCATCCAATCTGGGATCGGTGGTGATCAAAGGGACGCACAGTATTTCAACCCATGGCCGAACACTTTTTATATTGCTGATTTATTTCATTTTTTTGCTCTCTATTTCAAAAACCAACATTTTGCAACCCCGATCTTTATAGGAATTTACATGACTCTATAATTGAATCTAAATTTACATGTCTTTATACTTACTTGTTGGATCTGTGATGAGGAAGTTTTTGACGATAATTTCATGCTTAAAAAGATACTCTCATCAACACTTTTTCCACATATTTGCTAGTGATTGACCAAGGTTTTCCATCTCTTGCATAATTATGTCCTTAATTGATTAATTTGTTAAATTAGCTTCCAAGTATGCAAATTGTGTGAATCTTCTCCCACTTGGTGCCTTGATGTGTTTGCTAGCAAATTTCAGGCCCAAAGTATAAAGGAAGAGCCCAAGGGAAACTAAAAAGAACAAGAGAAGCAAGGAGAATGGACAAAAAGCCAAAAAGAGCCCGACTCAGCGTCGACCGCGCGCCCGCGCCATCCTTTCCTTAATATGGAAGTTTCCGTTCATTCGTGGCGCGCCCGCGCAACCCAGATGGTGCGCCCGCGCCACCCCCATTTCGTAACGCCCAATACAAGGACATCACGCACCCGCGCGAATGAGGTTGCGCGCCCGTGTGGCGTCGGCAGAACTCACTTAAATGAAGGCTATTTTGGAAATTTCACTTTTTCGGGCCATGGCCCATCCATTTCTCAAGCCCAATTCGACCTATATGGGGGAGGAACAGCTGAAGCACAACACACATTCTCTCATTTCATCAATTTTAGCCTTAGAGTAGTTTTGGGAGATTTTTGGAGAGTTCTCCATCTCTCTCATTTTCCCTCTAGTTTCTCTTCTTGTTCTTCATCTCTAGGAACCCCATCACCAACCAAACTCTTCTTTTATTACTTGTTTTGTGTTTAATTGTTGAATACTTGCTCTCTTTAATTAATGCAATTCTAGTTTCTTCTTCTAATTTGCTCATCTTTACATCTTGCAATTTCTAGTTT
>JASCZI010121249.1:0-26946 GCA_036250425.1 Stylosanthes scabra | reverse complement strand
GAGGAGGTTTTTGACGATAATTTCATGCTTAAAAAGATACTCTCATCAACACTTTTTCCACATATTTGCTAGTGATTGACCAAGGTTTTCCATCTCTTGCATAATTATGTTCTTAATTGATTAATTTGTTAAATTAGCTTCCAAGTATGCAAATTGTGTGAATCTTCTCCCACTTGGTGCCTTGATGTGTTTGCTAGTGGATTTCAGGCCCAAAGTGTAGAGGAAGAGCCCAAGGGAAACTAAAAAGAACAAGAGAAGCAAGGAGAATGGACAAAAAGCCAAAAAGAGCCCGACTCAGCGTCGACCGCGCGCTCGCGCCCTCAAGATGGCGCGCCTGCGCCCTCCTTTCCTTAATATGGAAGTTTCCGTTGGTGGCGCGCCCGCGCAACCCAAATGGTGCGCCCGTGCCACCCCCATTTCGTAACGCCCAAGACAAGGACATCGTGCACCCGTGCGAATGAGGTGGCGCGCCCGCGCGGCGTCGGCAGAACTCACTTAAATGAAGGCTATTTTGGAGATTTCACTTTTCCGGGCCGTGGCCCATCCATTTCTCAAGCCCAATTCGACCTATATGGGGGAGGAACAGCTGAAACACAACACACATTCTCTCATTTCATCAATTTTAGCCTTAGAGTAGTTTTGGGAGATTTTTGGAGAGTTCTCCATCTCTCTCATTTTCTCTCTAGTTTCTCTTCTTGTTCTTCATCTCTAGGAACCCCATCACCAACCAAACTTTTCTTTTATTACTTGTTTCGTGTTTAATTGTTGAATACTTGCTCTCTTTAATTAATGCAATTCTAGTTTCTTCTTCTAATTTGCTCATCTTTACATCTTGCAATTTCTAGTTCATGTTCATGTTCTTTTATGATTTACTTGCTATTTCTTGTTGATTCTCTCTTTAATTCATCTTGCTAAGTTTGTTTCTCTTTACTTGCTATTATGTCTTTAATTCTTGCCTACCACATGTTTGATGCTTTGTTTACTTTAATTATGGAGTAGTGCTCTTGTGCTATGGTCATGGGTTGAGATGTGGATGATCCTAGCCACTAGTCCCTAAAGAAAAGATGTGTTAACCCTTGGGTTGGTGCCGTTCTATAGACGCCAAGCTTTCGCCAGAGAAAGTGAGTCCTTAATGAGGTGAACATGGAGGATTTATCTATGTTCCAAAGACCTAGGACAGTTGCTCTGGAATATGAGAAGCCTGGGACTTATGGAAGGTGTTGATCTACCCACTCGATCGATTGGTAGAGTGTGGCTTCGCGGGTTACATGCTAAACATCTATACTTGGGAATTAGTGGTGTTTATGGCGACACACGTGATATCTCGATCCATGGCCTAGCACCCTTTTATCAGTTTCTCTGTATCTCTCTTTTTAATCTTCGTTCACTCACTCTCACAATTGCAACCCTCGTTTTTCTCACAACCAAAATTGTCCCTTGCGTTAACTCGTTGGGAGAACGACCCGAGTCCTATTCTCGGTATTTTTGAACTGGTTGCAAGCTTCTTGTGACAACTCTTTTGTTTGATCAAGTCCCGTCCTTGTTCACGACATAATCTATTCAGATTCCCCTATAACGATATCAAAACTTGTTTTCAAAAGATAAGGGAATCCCGGATTAATCTTGTTGTGACGTCTCGGGCGGAGCGCTCATCAATCTGATGCTACATTTTGGTATTTCTTTGCAATGAATTTTCGTTGGTCCAACCCCTCATGCTGCTGAAGCTAGTGTTGGATCTGGCCGTTCTGGTCATGGGAGAGGCGGGAGAGGTAGGGGAAGCGCTGCTGGTTTGGGAAGAGGCAGAGGAAGAGGAGGAGGAAAGACAGCACCAGCTGTTGGTTCTTCTTCTCAGCCTCCTCCAACTACTACTGCAACTTCTTGTCAGCCCCCTCCACCTATTGTTGCATCAACTTAGCCGGTTGCTAGAACTTCTTCTCAACATCCTCAAGCTGTTGTTGTATCTCGGCATTTCTAGCTGCATCATCTCAGCCTTTGCTGAATACAAAGGTGCAAGGTGTAAGGAGAAGTGAAAGGCTAAAGTTAGGAGTAAGGAGGACAAATCAGGGATCGATTGAGAGCATAGATCTCACATTAGATTAAAGCATCAATGAATATATATCATGTAGGGTTACTTTCAAGTAATATAAGTAGTTGGTGGGTTATGTAGGGTTTTTTTTTTGAGAATCTCAAAGCTTTGTGGCCACTATTTTGTGTTGGAAGGACCACTATTTTGTTGTTTAGTTATGTGCTTGGACCATTTTCATTACTTTTCAGCCTTTTATTTAGAAAAAGACACTTTATTAAGCACATTAGATAAGTAAGGTTTGGAAACTTATTATCCATGTGACATAATATGTTGAAAGTAACCACTTATTTTGCAATTGGTTTGGATCTTTGTTAGCCTCCTTTGGACCACTTATTATGTAAAGTTTGAATACTTGTTATCCATAATGACTATCTTATTATATTAAAACAACATTTTGCAATTACTCTTTTATATAGCTTTTTTTATAAAAAAAAAAAGTTATTGGCAGGATTGAAGTAGCAATTTACTCGGTTAAAATATACCATTCAACACTAAATGAAATTTAATTAACTTAAAATTATATAAGCATACAATAAAAATATCATTCAACACCAAATGAAATTTCATTAACTTAAAATTACATAAGGACACAATTAAACACATCTTAGTCTTAGACACCAAAAATAAAAAAACACATCATAATCTTCACAATTGCAAGGTACAACTAATTACTAAGTCTTTCCACACCACATTGCAATCAGTAACACCCCAAAGAAAAAGAACAATCCTAACTACAATATTTTTTGTTTCTTCATGTTATCTTCCAATCTCCCAATTTGTTCTTGAACCACATTAAACTCATCACACAACATTCCCACACGATCATCTAATTGTCGAATCTCTACATTAAATCTTTCTATATCCACACTTAACCTATTAATTTTCCCTTCTTGTGCTTGCAAAATAGCATGTTCTTCCATTGTTTCCCTAATTCCCAAATTGATAGCATCAAGAGTAGAAGAACTTTGTCTAGTTACACTTTATATCTTTATGGAGCCAAGCTTGCCATCTTTGTCAACCCACTCAAAAAATTTACATCTTGTGCTAGGACAAGAAATAAATCTTCTGTTAGGATTTCTTGCTGTGCCAGAGGTTCTAAGAGTTAGACTTTTCTCACAAAAGTAACGAACTTTCCTCTGAATTGACGTTGTACATTCACCCTTCAAATTTTCATCTTCATCAATCCACTGAAAGAAGGTGCATTTTGGCATTCTCCCACAAGCTACATACCTCCTACCATGGTCAATCCCTATTGATGAAGAAATAACAACAACTTCTTCCCCACAGAAACATATGTGTCTTCTATTGATATTGTTGACACTCCATGGTAATGAGCTATCCGAAGAGAGGACACGAGACTCACCTTGTCTTACTTCCATACATGCTTCTCAATTTCTTTGAAGAAGAGTGGGTGCAACCTCTGAAATGTAAGAGAGCATGAATCTACCATCACCCTATTTAACTTAAGAAGAAAGGTTAATTTGATAAATTTAAACTCTGCTAACGTTTTTTAGCGGTTTACATCAGTAGGGACCTAATTGAAAATCCAAATAAAGTGCAGGGACCTGATTGAAAGAAAAAAAAAATATAAAGACTTTATTGAAAATTTAGTAAAATTATAGGAACCTGCAAATTATTAAACCTTAAAAATATAACTAGTTAGTAGTTGTTTTATTTTTTTTGGTTCTGAACTAGTTAGTATTTAGACACAAATGATCTTCAGTTTAAAATAAACCCAGCCCAAAGTCCAATTCTGCTAACTAAGCTAAGCTGCTAGAAAGCCCAAAAAAGACTAGGCTGGTAGTATTGTCCAAAAACAAAGGCTTGGCTGGTAGCCTCAATGGGCTGGGTAGTGAAGTGTGTGTAATTCTGGACCAAAAAAAAAAGTGTGTGTGATTGAAGGGTGTTGTATGAAAAAAGAATAAAGAAAAAGAAAAAACCAGCTAGGCTTGAGGCTGCTAGCTATGTTCATTGACAATTTGAGATAGTCGTCGTTTTCAGAGTGGCGTTGAATAATTCAAATTGAAGCATGGAAAAGCAAAAGCATCAAGCATACATACATCATAGTGTATGTATTGAGCAAGAAGAAATAACACTACACTACACACAATAAAGCTTTGTATTTAGCAAGAAAAATATTCCTAATTGTCAGAACATAGTTGTGACTCATTCAATTCCACCTCACCTTCTATAGCGTTTAAACAACTTCATGTGAATGCTCTTCGCTATTTCAAATGAAAATTCTGTCTCATCTACATATATTTATTTTACACTAATCTCATTACTCGGAAACTTCAATCAAACCGCGGATATATCTTAGTCAAAATCATACACATACACATCTAAATCTCCGCTTACCCTTATGCATAAATATATATTATTAAAAAAAAAAACTATATATTTACACATATCTTTATTTATATACCCTAATATATATCAGCCATTGCCGCATTTCATATTCCATATTCATATTCAATTCCCCTCTCTAATAATATACTAAGTTCCATCATATTCATCATCATCTTCTTTTGATAGATACAGAATCACAAATCACAATGGTTTTCTACAATATGAAGAAGTACTTTTTGTTCATCACAATTCTAATGTTGAGTTTGCATCAAATTAATGCATTAAGGCCCTTGAAGTTAAGAGGAGGAGATGGGCAATCAATCATTAATGAGAAGAACAAATTGATATTGATGATGCAGTCACTGCCAAGAGGCCCAGTGACAGGCTCCCAACCAAACCCATGCTCCACTGTCCCCGGCCAACGCCGCGGCCGCTGCACCGCTGAGGTCAACCATGGGGCTTATGCTGCACCATCACCACAACCCCTCTTCCCAGGAGATATGGTTGTCAACAATTTTGGAGTAGCTAGATCCATTAATAATGCTAGTGATGGTTCAAGTTAGTTCTTGATCAATCATCATCAGCTATTTAGCTTCATTATATTCTCACATATTCTTTCATGATATTCAATTTAATTTGTACATATACATGTGACAAATATACGTTACACACACATGTTTGATTTCATGTTCTTCTCCCTGTTGTGGAGCTAATTTGTTGTTAGATAGGTTTTTAGCAATACACAATTTCTTAATTCTTTTTCTTAAGTTTACAAAGATAAATATATACATGTATTAATTTCATTCTTTGGTCTGCTTTAATAGTTTCATTTTGATTCTATATGATTAATTAAGCTTATTCTTTTATTGTTTGTTTGGGGATGTTGATTTATATTACATTAATAGGTTTTTATTGAAAGTATAAAAGATTTATATTTTCAATATATCTATAGTGTATTTAATAAAAAAAAATAAAACTTTTCACTAATAATAATTTAGAATAACTAAATAAACCCTATTCTAAGCTTTGCAAACAAGTAATCAACATTGCTATAGTAATTTCCACCGTCTTAGCTTATATTTATATGGTCAAAGTCAAACTCGCGGGCTCGAATAATGAACGTATCATGTGCATGATGACAATGTTTAACATTAATTAATAATTAGTTTTTGGCTAAATCTTATTTAAGCGTTGACTTCTTTCACGTGGTAAACGCCAACTTTCTTTTCTTTTGATTTTCAATCACTAAATTCACGAGGTGGTATCAAATTGATTATTGACGAATCATCATGAATGAATAATGATGATAAGATTTTAATTTCGTTATTTTATACTCCCAAAAATCAAAATGATACACGTCTGTACAATATTAGTTCTTCAAACCCTTTCTTGCACTAAGTCAATAAATGCAGTGACAAGCTGGTACTACCAATAATGCCACCTAATAGGCCTCTAATAAAGCAACCTGACGCCATTTTTGGATTATTTTTAGAGGGTGAAATCAAAACAGTTTGCTAGCTAACTCAATGCCGGAAGAGGGTTGAGGGACTACTATAAGGCTTAGAGCTCAAATAATATAATTGGACTCTCAGGGATCACATTGCTGTAAAATTCTAATTTCATCGACTATTTTTAAATTTTAGTTGAATTTTATAACTAGGTTAAGTAGTATACACAAAAAATTAACTACTATGAAATACATGTTGAGAATATATACATATATATATATATATATATATATATACTTAATTGATATACAAGTATATACTAGAATGATATAGTTTCTTCTTCTATCAATAAAATTTATTAAAAAATTAGGGTTTAATTACATCTATCTTAAAAATTAATCATGTTTTACTTGTGAAAATACTAGGGAGCCAACATATTATAACCAATAGGGAGCCAATATAAATTACGGATCATAACTCATATGAATTTTAGATGATAACTAAATCATTAATATATGAGTTACGGAGGATAACTTATATAAATTTTAGATGATAACTTAATTATTGGTTCCTTAATGGGCTTCTTAACGTTGGTTCCGTAGCATTGTTCTTTACTTGTATATGAAAAATTAGCACCAAACTAATTATATGTATAAAATATATGTTAATTATATATTTAAAATAAGTTAAATAATATATATTTAAATATAAATATATAATATATATTAATTATATATTTATTTTTAAATTCAGACCGTTTAAAATTCGAATTAATAGACTAATTTGTTTATTTATATTTTGAATGTTTTCAAAAAAAACATTTTTTTAATATTTTCTTTGATTTGATTTGAAAATTCGATTTTTTCACTCAAACTTTGTTTTTCAAAGGTTTTTTTTTTTACTAAAAGTGGTATTTCTTGTGTTAAAAAGAATTTTTTAATATTTTTTAAAATTAAATAAATAATTAATTAAACAAGCTAGCTTTTTGATTTGTAGGGTTTCTACAAATAAGTCTAGTTAAAAATTCCTAATTCACATACAAATCGAGTTTAAGTAGTTTAACTTGTTTTTTTTTTTGGTCTGGCGTAGTTTAACTTGTTTAACCCTCAACTAAATATGCTGAACCTAAATGGGCCATGCCCACTATTTCATAGCCCTACTTAAAGATATATTTTAAGTAATTAAAGAAGTTTGTATATTAAAAGAGATAAATTAAAATTTTAATTAATTTATAATTTTTTTACTAAAATAAAAATCTAAAATTTTCTACTAATATAATTTTAGCTTATATTCTTAGAATACATGTTAACTAAATTTAAAAAATAAATATTAAAAAAAAACTAGTGGAACATTCCTTCACCCGTAATTTTTTTAAAAAGATAATAGATAACTTTTGTTGTTAAAATTGGACATCATAATTTTAACGACTTGTATAGGCATCATAACCATCCTAGCAATTGAAACATTTTCTTACTAGCTAGGACAACATGACTCTATCTTGTCCAAAAATTAGGACAAACCCACCCAAACCTTATATTCTTAGACAATATGAACTCTATATTTAAAAAGTCATTAAATGGGAATGAAAATTGATTTTGTAAGAGTTTTATTATTTCTAATCTTTTGGGGTTAAATAAACCTCCAAGAAATTTCATAAAAAAAAACTAAAGAGCCAACACATTATGATTAATAGAAAATCAACATATACTATATATGAGTTACAGATGATAATTCATAAATTTTGAATGATAACTTAATTATTGAATATATAAATTACGAATGATAATTCATATAAATTTTAAATAATAATTTAATATTAACTCTTTAATGTTGATTCCGTAGAATTACTAAGACCAACTTTGCCACCACTACCACCTCTGATCCTTCCTCCTCCTCCTCATTACAACTTTCTATTCTATTATACAATTATGCTTATCACCACCATTATTTCCTCTAACACCTTTGACACCAACACCTTCAACATCACCATTCTCGACCTTTTTCTCATATCTTCAGTGATACTATTTTTCCTTTCAAAAAGTCTTCGAATTGCAGTTACTTCTTTTTTTTCTTGCGACTCATCTATGAGAATGGTCCTTCTTTATTTGACCAACACCCGTAAAAAGATATTTCAAAACAAACTTATTACTATTTTTTTTTTATAGAAGGTTACCTAGTCATGACGGATCTAAACTAATCTCTTACGAGTTACATCTTATCGAGTGTCTCTTTCGAGGATTTGACGTGGTCATATCCTCTTCTACATACATGTCTCCCTCAAGGTTCGAACTGATAGTCAAATCTCCTTCTACATATATGTTTACCCAAGGTTCGAACTTTTGGGCCACCGTGGAAAACACTTAACCATCAGAGGGATTTTGAGGAGGAATCAGGCGAGCAAGAGAACATAAAATGAGAAAATATCGCATCCAATTCAAAATCTTAAAGTGTAAAGTAAATGTGTCTTTCATCTTATAAATTCTTCACTTCTCTTTGTTTTTTTCAACGGGAGACTAATTTTAGTATACACTCACACTTAAACCTCAACATGAATTAGGATTAAATATTTAACTAACCTAAACCACTTATCACTTGTGATAAAAGATGTTGTTTCAAAATAAACTTATTAATAGTATGTAGAGTTTAAAATATCACATATTAGAAATAAAACTCCACAAATAAAATTTTGGTTACTATTTAACAAATATATTTAACAGAAAGTTTATATTCTCTCAAAATAATAAAGTTCAAGTCGGATTATCTTCTTTTTATAGAAGTTGCCTTATTCTGAATAGATGATCAAGACCTGGATTGGGGTTTCTCTTTAAAACTTAACTCGTTATCTTATTCCTATTCGCTAATTGATGATGCAAATCATGCAATTTACTAGCTGTGAAGCATATAATTTTGGGGAAGTTATTTATTTAATGCATGGTGAGTCAAATGAGCCAATGAGGTGTTTGTTGCTAACATAACAATTTAGTGATTTACAAGACATGAACCGCGTTAACTCTTAAAACCGTGTTATCCCACGTCACCACTCACCACCATTCATCCTCTGTGTCGGTTTGCCACTAACCCACAGCAGACAGCACCTAATACATACCTATATACAAAGCCAACTCACTTACTTGAAAAAAAGGGTATTCAACATCAAATGATTAATTAATCTATATGATCAGTAATGTATCACTAAAATATCATAAGTTCCTCTAAAATGAGAAGAGAGAAAAATTAAAAAGAAAATATTTAATTATTAATGAATTTAAATAATAAATTTCATATATAATTTAAGTAATAAGTTTGATAGTACTTAATAAATTATTTATTAATTATTTTATTTTAGAGGATCCAAGTAGAGATAGATATATATATAATTTACTAGACACCAAAATATATATATAATTTACTTTTTTTTGGTAAAAAAACAAAAAGCTTTACAAATAAGAAAAATAATTTTAAATATTTTGCTAATAAATGTTACAGTAATGCTACATATCCAAGTAATTTTACCAACCAAGCTCAACCAAGTATTTTTTATCCACTCTCACTCAAATAACGTGTGAAAACACGCGCTCTTCTCCTCTTCCAAAACACGCGCATTCCTCTCTCAATTTTTCTGCAACAACTCCTCTTCCCCTCTTCCTCCTTCTTCTTTATGCTTTTGCGTCGCCATCATCGTTGCCGCTGCCGCCGTCGTTGTCCTCACCGTCGCCATCATCGTTATTGCAACCACCACCATCTTTGTAATCTTCTTCTTCCTCCTCTGTTTTCCATTTTCTCCTCTTCTTCTTCCTCCTCATCCTCCTTCTCAACTGTTATGATGTTGTTGTTGCTATTGCTGCTGTTGTTGTTGTTGATGATGTTCTTCTTCTTCATGAATTGGATTTTCATGAAAACAGAAACGGATTTTAAATGAAAACAGAAACATTTTTTGAATGAAAAAAGAAACGGATTTTGAATTAAAAGTTGAATTAGATTTTCAGGAAACAGAAACGGATTTTGAATGAAAGTAGAAACGGATTTTCATATATAAAAACTGAATTGGATTTTCAGAAACAGAAACGGATTTTGAATGAAAGTAGAAACGGATTTTGAATAAAAGTAGAAACGGATTTTCATATATAAAAATTGAATTGGATTTTCATGAAAACAGAAACGGATTTTGAATGAAAGTAGAAACAGATTTTGAATGAAAGTAGAAACGGGTTTTCGTATATAAAAACTGAATTGGATTTTCATGAAAACAGAAACGGATTTTGAATGAAAGTAGAAACGGATTTTGAATTATTGGAAATTACCACTCAAATGTACTCAAATGTACTCCATATTCTTTTTCTTTATCCTCCTTCTTCTTCCTGCTACTGCTGCTACTCCTCCTCTTCTTCTTCTTCCTGCCATTGTCATCATCATCCAAACAAATGATTAATTGCAGAAGAGGATTCAGAATCTGTTTCAGAAGAACTTGAGACAGAAACGATCGATTGATTGAAAGAATCCATCGTCGAATCAGATCAGAAACAATGAAATTGGAGAAGATGAATTGCCATGTAAAAGAAGGAGAACAACGTTGAAGAATAGAGTGAGAATGAAAAATGAGAGAACGTTGCTGTATCTTATGCAAAAAAAGGAATGAGCGAGAAATCAGGAATTTCAGTTTTCAAAAAAACGAAAATAACAACTCAGCTAGTTATTAGCAGGCGCGTGATCTCATTGAGCTTGGTTAGACTTGGTTACATAAAACACTTGGTTGTGTAATATTATTGTAAATGTTACTTATTAAAAAAAAATTATACTGTAATTTGTTTACAAATTTTTGTATATTTTTTGCATAATAAATATTCTAAAAATTAAATTTATTTGTATCTTTAATATAAAGTTTTTTATATTTAATATTTTCACGAAATTTTTTTTAATGAAATCTTAAATACTGATTGTACACCAAAAGTATAATTTAATTTTGTTTAAAGCGACTTGAGTCAGACCTGAAATTTATACAGTCAACCCGATCATAAGACGAAGTTGGACTGTGCCTAAGCTCAAGTCACCCGGTCCCAGTCCGATGGCTCAGAAGTATCTAAATAATTTAAAATTTTAATTATATAATAGAGTAGTAGTGTATATGTATGTCAAATATAATATTTTGATGTATGTAACTTTGAGAGTTTATGTTTGAAGTTTTAATATTAGGCCCAAATTTTCAGCCCAATATTGAGTACAGAGTAGTAGATTAGTATATGAAATATAAATTTATGTTATATAAGAATTGCATTTATTTAGACCCTATTTGAAAACTATTTTTTGGTGTCTAAAATGTTAGTCTTGCTGTTTGAAAACTATTTGAAAGTGAGGAAAGAATTCTATTTCCTTTAATAATAGAATTTATTTATATTTGAGACTCAATTCTATGGTTTGGAATGATTTTAACGTATTAATATAATAGATTCAATTATTTGATTTGAAAGAATTTTTATAGAGTTAATTTTTTTTTTATAATTTTATCCTTGACAAAATTATTTTATTAAACATTCCTTTATTATTAAAAATTAAAATATATAAAGTTATTGAAAAAAATTTTAAATTTTTTCTTCCCTAAAAAGTGAAATTTTGAAATTAACATGGAATCATGGCCGTGATGCACTTTTGAATGAGCAACTGATAAATCCTATTCCGATTGGTTAATTCATAACATTAATTCACTAATTATCGACCTCTCACCACTTAAATACTAGTAAAATAGGATTGATTGCACTTAGTAGTTCCTTAGGGTTGTGATTGTACTTATCTGCTATTTCAGCCAATATTTACTATGTTTTGAACTATTTCTCGTTCCGCACGATGCCTTGGTGTGTGCGTTCATGTATTTCAGAAATTAACAGGCAAAGTTTGGAGCGGAAGTGGCCGGAAAGAGCGAAAGGAACGAAAGGATCGCAACAAGACCTAGAAGGCCATTGCTGGAGCCTATGCATACGCATCACAAGGAGCCATGCGTACGCATCATGGCCTTGGGCAGCACGCCTAAATGGCAGATTCGGCACCTATGCATACGCATAAGAAGCTTCTGTGCGTAGACATAGGTCAATTCCAGCATCTATAAATAGAGGAGCCATTCACCATTCCAAGGAGAGCCCACTTCCATATTCTAGTTTAGTTTTTAGGGTTCCATTTAAGTTTTTGTCCATTTACTAGCCAAACTCTTTTATTTTGTTTTATTGTTTGTTTATATTACTGTTACTCTGCTGAATTTTAATTTCAATCAATTTACTTTATTGTTATTCTGTCGATTTCCAAACTACGATTTTACATTTTATTGCCGTTACTCTGTTCATTTATTTTCCTGCAAACTACCATTTTACTGCCGTTACTGTCTGTTTACTTTTCTGCAAACCGTGATTTTTATATACTATTATACTGCCCATTTATTCTCCCGCATTTATGATTTTCGTCAGTAGCGAGTAGTTTCTCGTAGTGTCTCGGCTATGGGGTGAAATGTGCACATGATAGCTGCCGGTCCCCTATAGGTTGGATGGGAAGGAATGGGGTTAAGTCCGTTACCGCTATTCGTACGCCCCTGCTAGCAAGGGTGAGGGCCCTGCGACACGGATTCAATATGGTGCCTAGATGCATGAGTTGTGGACCTGGTGGCAGCAGGTTCCACCAAGTTCTTTCAACCTCAAGTTGTTGACTGCAGACTCCCCGCCATGCGTGCACCGCTGGTGAGTTTATTCCAGTAATGCGAATTTACTCGAATCCATCATGGGATCATGATACGCTCTGATCTCGGCAAGTGCACCGAATCGTACAAGTAATACCACGGTGAAGTGGGTATCGTTCCCACGAGGAATAAAGGACTAAACAATACTATCTATTAATTATTCTAATCAGATCAAATTAAAACCTTGAGAGAATGATGGTGATGAACTCGAAATAATGAGTGAAAGAGTGCAGAAAATTACTTGAGAATTAATCAATGGAATGAGATGTTAAGAGCTTCAAAGATGTTTTTCCGTTGAGGGCCAATGCATACATTCGAATATCAACTCTAGGTTCTCAGTTATTAAGCACAACGAATCTATTTTAACTAAGCCCTAATCTCTTAGTAACTTAGTTTCTATTTACCTAATCAAAAGCTAATCTCTTAGTCAATCAATCAAATAAATAGGTGAAGATCTAAATCAAATTCAAATCCTTATGAGTCTCAAAAGTGATCCTACATTAGATTAAATGTCACTCTATCCAAACTAGTTTTAATCCAATATTAACCCACAGAATTATTAGTTGCATAACAATTAGCTTGACTATCTCTAGTTAGACCTAATTGATTATGTGATTCAATTTCTCAGCTAGCATAAACTAATAGATCTCTCAATCTAATTAATCTAGCCCTGGACAAGTTAAGAACACCTCTCAGTGATTCTAAACTATTGGGATGAAGAACAGAAAATTAAATCATGCATAGAAGATAACTGAAAATACCTCACTGAATTAATAAACGAATGTATACAAAAGACTACCTCATGCTGGGTGAACAGAGCTCCTCACCCTTAACAATGGAGTAGTTTAGCCTTGCATAATGAAAACTAGATCTAAGAATAATGGAAAACGTCTATGCTGAAGTGTGTTCCCTAGGTGGTTAAATCACTCTTTATATATATCCTAATCTAAATTCAAATTAAAATCTAATCTTATCTTAATCTAATCATAATCTTATCTCCTATGATTTACAATTCTTATCTCTTCACTTAATCTCCAATCAATCTTCTCTTCAATCTTCCAATAATGCCCTTGATTAATGAGTGTAATTGATGCCCAAAAGATGTTAGATTGGAATGACCTTTCAGGAGATTGAGGATTTGATATCCACGTATGACGTGGGAGAGCTTACATATAACGTAGGCTCTCTGCCAAGTTTGTGAAGATTGACATCTAATTCCTATGCATGACGCCACACATCCACGTATAACGTGGGTTCACTGCCAATTTTGTGTTTTGTGTTTTGATGCCCACGTATGACGTGAAGGAGCTCACGTATAACGTGGGCTCTCTGTGTAATGCTGCTTGCTTCTCTTCATTTCCCACGTATGGCGTGAGTACTGGCATACAACGTGAGACCTACTGGGTGTGCACTTTGCTCCTTTTTATCTTCATTTCTTCAATCTCTCTTTAATGGTCTTCAATCACCTAAAATCTTAGTGAATTTCTCTAAGAACACAAACACAACTCACAGAACATCAAGTTTGTTTGATTGATCAATTAATAACAATAATTCACAAAGAATATCATGATAATCAAGAGAAATTAGGACTAAAAACAACCTAAGATGCATACGCATCAGATCAGTACCTCACAGTTGGTATGCCAAGGATATGCGGAGGATTAACTTCTCCACTCTACCCTGGTTGGTGTGTTCCTCTTAGGTGATAGCTAATCCGACCTGGGACTAGCGGTGATCATAGGGATGCACAATATTTCAACCCATAGCCGGACACTCTTTTACCATTACTATTTCTTACCTGCTTTCAATTGCACTCTGTCAAATCAACTACAACTAACCCCCAATACAAAATAAGCTATATGTTTCCGCTTCCTAGGGAGAATGACCCGAGTCTCGTACTCGGTATTTTTAAAACTGGTTACACCCCTGTGACACCATCTTTTTAAACGGTCGACAGACGCGAGGGATAAGGCTTTTTATTCCAACGACAAGAGCCCCGTCCCGAGCATCCGTCATATTTTTGGCGCCGTTGCCGGGGAACCGGAAATATTGTTTATTTTTATTGAGTGTGAATATTGTACATATGATAGTCGTTTAAGTTTCTTTCGTAGTTTAGTTTTCTCTTTTCATTTTTATTATGTATTGTTATTTGAATGCTGAGGTCGCATTCAGATCCTGGCTCACTTTTATTTGATCCTAAAATTGAATGAACTTTACGCAAAGCAAGGCAAGCCAAGTGCCGAGCTGAACTTGCGAGACTGGCATTAGATAACTATCATTTTTATCTTTCTAAATCTAGTTCTGACTCTGATACACAATCTAGTTCTTCTATTTCAGGTACGATTACCATGGCAGAACAGCTAACTCTCAAGTAGTTGGGTGGTGCTATCACGGCATTTGATAACCAGCCCAACCGATTTCCTGAACTCAACGCCAACTTCGAACTCAAGTCTGGTTTGATAAACCTTCTGCCGAAATTCTGTGGCAGACCGGGTGAAGACCCTATCAAGCATATCAAGGACTTTGAGATTTTCTGTGCCACCACTAGAAGGACCGGTGGTGATGAAAATGCAGTTAAGGCCTTTACTCTGCCTTTCTCTTTGGACGATAGAACGAAGGATTGGTATCACACTCTGCCTGCCGAAGTAACTTCTGACTGGTCAATCTTCAAGAAGAGGTTCTTGGAAAAGTACTTCCCGCCTTCCAAGACCAATGCCATCCGCAAGGAAATCTCTGGGATTGCTCAACTTCATGGGGAAACTCTACACGAATACTACGAGTGGTTCAAGAAATTGCTCACCTCGTGCCCCCATCACTCTATATCTGATTTCCTGCTTATTAACTACTTCTGTGAAGGATTGACACCCACTAATAAGGCAATGATCGACGCCTCCAGTAGTGGAGCTTTAATGAACAAAACATTGGAAGAGGCATGGGAAATGATAGAAACAGTGGCCGACGCCAACCAGCACTTCAGTAATAAGGAAAAAAGCAAGGGTGTTTATGAGGTCGCACCCTCTGAATCCACATTACTGGTCAAATCTTTGGCAGCTATTGCTGCAATGTTGAAAGAGATTAAAGAAGAACAGCAAAATACCCCAACTCCCTTGAAGCGTCAAGCAGACATCTCGCGACAGAAGCTTGCTAAATACTGTGGGGTCTGCTCTTGCAACTCGCACCATACCATTAAATGTCTGCAGCTTCAGGAAGACAACACAGTGGCATCGACACATAACTTCTTTAGTTCCACCGCAATACGGCCCTACAACAAGCAATACTATACTTAAGGGTGGAGTGAAGAGCAGCCAAATCATTGGAGTTCTCAACAGCAGCAGCAGCAGAATCAGCCAAGACAGCCCTACACTTACAGTCAGCCTCAGAACAATCAGAACACCAGATATCAGCCCCCACATAATCGTCAATAATACCCTCCTCCAATGAGTTAATAAGAAGCCCTCCGTGCCTTCCAGAAAGAAAATCAAGAAGTGAGGGAATTCCAGAAGCAGACAACAGCCCATCTTAACCAACTAGCCGAAATGCTACAAAAACTGGTCTGTCAGCAAGTCCAGCCACAGCCTCAGCACCAACCTCAGCCGCCTCTTCCTAATATGTTGTCGTCTTAACCTTTACCGAACCCCATGGGGGGTCTCAACGCTATCAATGACGAGCTAGAAAGTGAGGAAGATGCCGAAGATACAGACGACAAAGAAACTGAGCAGTGGCTGTATGAGCTATTACTCGAGATGACTAGCTCAAAGAGTGAAGAGGATGAGGACATTGAGGAGATATTGGACTTTTGTGAGGAGTTTGACAGTGACTACAAAGAAGAAGAGTCTGATACAGAAGATGAAACTGAGGACGACAAAGAAAGAAATGCTGAAGCTCAAAATGATAAGAGAGAGGTATTCTTCAATGACAACCCAGGTCCTTGCCTTGCTTGTCACCTGCAAGATAAGGGGAGTTGACATCCCCGGTTGTCTGTGTGATCTTGGGGCCTGTGGGAACATCATGCCTCATGCACTGTACGAGATTTTAGACTTGGGACCAATGAAGACAACCAGAGAGGTGTTCACTACTGCTGATTCCAGCATTGTGTCGGTAGCCGGAGTTGTGGAAAATGTAATGGTTATGATAGGAAAGCTGTCAATTCCGGCAGACTTCCATGTTATTAAGCCGAAACCGGGAGAAAAGAAGGGGCACCTCCAAGTCTTGTTAGGAAGACCATTCCTAAAAACAAGTGGATTCAGACTAGCCTACCATGACGACACTTTCACCTTCTCGGCAGGGAAGACCACGGAGACATTCCGAATCACACCACTTCCAAAGAAGAAAACCTGTCGGTTACGAGAAGATGATGGAAGAATGCGAGGCAAGGATTCAGCACAAATGGTGATGATTGAAGCATTGATAAGGGAGTTACTGAAGAAGGTGGAAAAGGAGGATGGCTTAGGAAAGAAGGAAAAAGAGAAAGAGCTGGAAGGAGAATGCTGGGCGGAACAGGAGAGTCAGAGAAAGGGGCCGGATAAAACCAATAAAAGATCACAAGTAGACTACCCGAGTGTAGCTGGAACATTGGATGAGATAGAACGGATTCTTTACTATAGCAAAGGAGTTGATACACATCTGGTAAAGAATAATTCAATATGGAAGTAACAGTGCACGTCCAACTTAAGGACATTAAACAAAAGTGCTAGGTGGGAGACAACCCACCGAGCTAATATCTTTCTAACCCTGATCTTGTCTTATTGATACAATTGCTTGATTAAGTGCGCTTAATATGATTAAAATACAATTAGACGAGTCTTAGTGTTTACCACTAAAAAAAATGGGGTCTGGTGTGTACGCACTAGATAACCCCTATGCGCATGCACCGAATGCGCGGGAACAAGGTAAACGAAAAGTCACCTGGTGCGTACGCATTCGGTACGCATAGACCGTGCATCCAACGCCTATAAAAGACACCATCTTCACTCTCTTTTCACTCTCTTCTCTTATCTCCTCTCTAATCTCTCCTCAACATTCTCCTAAATCTAAGGTAAGTTTTCTTTTCTTCTCTCTTTTAATTATTGTTTTAGTTAGTGATAGTTAGTTAGTTAGTTTAGGTTTAATAGTTAGAGTAGTTTAGGAATAGTTAGTGTACATGTTAGGAATAATTAGTAACGGTTAGGAATAGGTTTAGATGACTCTTTTGTATGTTTGTGTGTTACTCTTGTGATGCCTGTGTGTGATAAAATTAAGGGAAATAATGCAGGTTGCTAGTTTTTGTAAAATTGTTAAGTTGTATACTAGCTTATTTAAATGATGCCATGCTCTTTTTACATAAATTTTGTATGTTCAATTACATGACTGGTCAACATGATAATTACATATATAATTAAAAATCATTATGCATCACTACCTGCTTAAATGAGTCTTCCGTGCTACATTTATGCTTCCTCATTGGGAAATTTTTATATAAATATAACATGGAAACTATTTCTTTCACACTTATTGCAATCATGTTTTATTTATATACATTTGAGAAAACTCATCCCCTATTTTCTTTTGTGATTTGCTGATGATATTTGCAGATGGCACCTAGGAAAGACAAGGCTACCCAACTGCCTACTCGCTTCTTGAAAAAGACTGACTGCACTAAGAGCCCGTCAGGCTAGAGACGAGGCAGGGCCCTCAAACGCTGCACCACATAATGATGAGGTTATTGAGATCAGCAGCGACTTCGACTCGGAGCAGGTCCTGAAATATGTTCCGGGAGAGGGAGCTGGAATAGGAGAAGAAGAAGAAGAAGAAGTCCCAAAGTATGTCATGGGAGAAGGTGCAATGATTGAAGTACTGCAGCCACTAAACCAGGAAAGGTGTTCAGCCTTCTACCAGGGTTACTCCATCAGAAGACGGCAAGCCATTTAGCGAAGACCTATATATAAAGTCTCCGCCAGACAGCACAGCGAAGATAGACGCAAGGAGAGGACCGAAAGCCACAAGCCAAATACTTGACTCACGACTTCCGGCCGGAGCCGAACGTGCACCTGTTAACTTAGGACTCTAGAGATATGGTTGTAATCTTTTCTTTTTTGTTTGAAATTGCCTAACATGTTGTATCATATACTATATATACTGTTTATACACAGTTGAGATCAATGTACAATTTTCCTTGAATCTCAACCATTCTGTTCTATTCTTATATACTCATATGATTCTTGGTGCTTTAGTGTGAAATGTATTGTTTCAAAGTAGCTAAGGGAAGTTTGGTCAGAGACCTGATCTTTGGTCATATAGCCGAGAAGTCTGATACTCTATTAAGAAAAGAATTCCCTGACCGTCTGTCATGTCATATGCGCTGCCCATATCCTGAGCCTGCTTAGAAGGGACTCATACCATATGATGGCTCAGTACATGACCTGGAGGACGAGCCAATGGAGGAGGAAGAAGAGGATGCCGAGGAGGATCCAGAAGAGGACCCGGAAGAGGACCCAGAAGAAGATTCGGAAGAGAATCCTGAAGAAGAACCAAAGGGGGAATAAGAAGAAGACCATGGGATGGTCTTTGGCTGGAGTGGAGAAGAAGAAGAAGAAGAAGAAGATGAAGAAATATGTGAAGAAAAGGTCTTAGGAGGAGTTAGAAAGAGACAGAACTTGAAGGAGGAGGAGGAGAAGAAGAAGAAGATGAGGAGGAGGATATTGACTTGATGAACCACGAAGACTTCGTGGATTATTGGGAGCTTGCTCCGCCTCCTAGCCCCTCGAGCGACGATAATGAGTAGATGGGTGTATACCTCCTCTTTGCACAGAGGACCTTGCAATTTTCAAGTGTGGGGAGGGGCATAGCGCTATTCGGCATATACGGCACAAGTACTCAAGGGTCAAATTTTCCAATCTTTCTGATCCTTACTATCTATGTTTATATTTTGTTTACCGTTTGTAGAACTTGGTAGTGACTAACTCTCTATCTGTAAATATGTGCTATATGTGAATATATTCTGCTATATATTAGGTTTCCTTAAACTGTTTGCCTTATTTTTGGAGACCCACCCGAAAATTTTTGAAAAATTCTTCATTTGAAAGGAAAAGAACACACAAACCAAGTGAGTTTTGAGCCTAATTGAAGTGGTCATTTTTACCACTTATTTTCTTTCATGTGTGTTATTTCCTTTCCTATGGCTGTGATTTTTTCCTTGCCTGATTCTTCATGTCTGTTGCTGTTTATATTTTGTGTATTCATATGATTTAAGGCCTTCTTTGTTTCAGCCCACTGACCAAATAAAGCCTTACCTTGTACATTTATCCCTTGCACCCGAATTTTGAGCCT
The DNA here is from genome assembly GCA_036250425.1 of Stylosanthes scabra. Taxonomy (NCBI): domain Eukaryota; kingdom Viridiplantae; phylum Streptophyta; class Magnoliopsida; order Fabales; family Fabaceae; genus Stylosanthes; species Stylosanthes scabra. Next base: position 7,043 of record JASCZI010121249.1, on the reverse strand, counting down.
TGTATCCCTTTTGTTCTTATATGGCACAACATCAAGCCTCAAAAAGTGAAAAACCAGTGTGCAACCCTACTTGATCTTTTGATTAATCCGGGATTTAGTGGGGATGTTTAACTTTTTGAAGAGAAGAAAAGAGAGGGAGCAAAAAGAATTATTTTTGAGGGATAAAAGAAGAGAGCAGAACTCCAAAAGAAAATCAAGGGTATTTGGAGGGCACATGCATGCACAGAAGCATTAAAAGAAGGCACTCGCACAAAAAATAAAAAGGAATGACAAGGGAATGCAAAATACAAAAGAAGAAAAGTTTCGAAAAAGAACCCTTGTCATTCCCTAGCAGCAAAGCTGCGGAAAATAAAAATAAGTGCGAGTGCCATGCAATAGAAAGAAGGGTGCATGTCATGGAAACAATAAGGGTTTTGGGAAAAGAGTGAAGAACATTAGGGTAGGTGTCTTGGATTAATCAGAATACTCAAGTTTCAGCGCACCTTACCAAAAATTAATATTTCCGAACCTTCACCCGAGCCCCGTTACAAGGCCAGAAAGACCGTTCTGATGATTACACAGGTATACACAGCAGCATTGATTGACGAGATGAAGGGCAAGTCAAGAAAAGCAGAAATTGGATGGGAACCGAGAGCCTTTCTAACCCGATACACTGAGTGATGAGCGTAAACACGACCGGGTAAGGTTCTTATTCCTTGATTCTGTGATTGGCAAACCTTTATGCTGTGTGAAATCAATTGTATCTTTCTGTGAGCTTAACTATTCAGTTGGGTTAACACTTGCTGCAGTGCTCTTTGCCCGTTTTTTGCACAGTTTTTGATTCCTTTCTATATATGCAGAATTATTCCATCGTAGCCATTGGTGCATTCCCCTCTATATTTGATTTAATTGGGCATGAGGACATGCCAAAGTTTAAGTGTGGGGAGGTGATAAACCCCATTCCGATGAATTATTTCATAGCATTAATTGACTAATTATCGACCTCTCACCACTTAATTATTAGCACAATAGGCTTGATTGCACTTAGTAATTCCTTAGGGCTGTAATTGTACTTATCTGCTATTTCTTCCAATATTTACTATGTTTTGAACTGTTTCCTGTTTCGCACGATGCCTTGATGTGTGCGTTCATGTATTTCAGAAATTAATAGGCAAAGTTCGGAGCAGAAGTGACCTGAAAGAGCGAAAGGAACGAAAGGATCGCAACAAAACCTAGAAGGCCATTGCTGGAGCCTATGCGTACGCATCCCAAGGAGCCATGCGTACGCATCATGGCCTTGGGCGGCACGCCTAAATGGCAGATTCGGCACCTATGCGTACGCATAAGAAGCTTCTGTGCGTACGCATAGGTCAATTCCAGCATCTATAAATAGATGACCATTCACCATTCCAAGGAGAGCCCACTTCTATATCTAGTTTAGTTTTTAGGGTTCCATTTAGGTTTTTGTCCATTTACTAGCCAAACTCTTTTATTTTGTTTTATTGTTTGTTTATATTATTAATGTTACTCTACCGAATTTCAATTTCAATCAATTTACTTTACTGTTATTCTGCCGATTTCCAAACTATGATTTTACATTTTACTTCCGTTACCCTGTCCATTTATTTTCCTGCAAACTACCATTTTACTGCCGTTATTCTGTCTGTTTACTTTTCTGCAAACTGCGATATTTACATACTGTTATGCTGCCCATTTATTTTCCCACATTTATGATTTCCGTCAGTAGCGAGTAGTTTCCCATAGTGTCTCGGCTATAGGGTGAAATGTGCACATGACCTTAGCCGCCGGTCCCCTATAGGTTGGATGGGGTTAAATTCGTTACCGCTATTCGTACGCCCCTGCTAGCAAGGGTGACGGCCCTGCGACACGGATTCAATATGGTGCCTAGATGCAAGAGTTGTGGACCTGGTGACAGCAGGTTCCACTGTGTTCTTTCAACCTCAAGTCGTTGACTGTAGACTCCCCGCCATGCGTGCACTGCTGGTGAGTTTATTCTAGTAACGCAGATTTAATCGAATCCATCGTGGGATCAGTACCTCACAGATTTAAGCTATCTGTTTTTGCTTCCTAGGGAGAACGACCCGAGTCTCGTACTCGGTATTTTTAAAACTGGTTGCACCCCTGTGACACCATCTTTTTAAACGGTCGACAAACGCGAGGGATAAGGCTTTTTATTCCAACGATAAGAGCCTCGTCCCGAGCGTCCGTCAGCAACCAAACCCTTAGAAACGAAGGGATAAACAAGAACATCAACTCTAACACCATTGGGGGAAGCACAAGTGTACAAAATGTTAACATGAAAGAGTTTTTATCCTTTCTTGAAGAACATTGATTCCTTCTTCCACCTCCTCATGCGGGCCATCACAAACATCATTTCCTTTTTCATCTCGTTCACTTTATCAAACCCTAACAATAAAGGAATATAGCTTTTCGAGAAGCGTTCGTATATGCGTTGCTGCAAGTGATGATAATGGTGGAAACAAAACAGTGATGATTGAAATATATCTTAAGTAGGGTGAAATATATCTTAAGTAGGGTAAAATAAGATAAAAAAAAGAAAGATTATTGTTTCAATTAGGGTAAAAAATGAGAAGAAAGAGAATTAAATAGATGTTGAGTAAAATTGGAATAATCAATTATAAATAAAGATATTTTTTACATTTGATCTAGTTAGTTTAGTGTGAAAATGAATTTCAAAATTAGACCTCTTTCATAACCTTCCCATTTTTTTTTTCTAAAACCCTCAAAGTGAACACTCGGAGCGGTGTTAGAATTACTACCTTAATTTGTGAAGATGAACTTCTAATCTTTTACCATTATAGTTAAATTTCTTAAAATAAGAAAAGAAAACAATGAAACATTTTTTGATAAGGGTGATTACTCACATACAAATTACAAGTCACCAGAGAATACAAAGAGCAAAATTAAATGAGAATCATATAGGTTCCATATTTTTTAATTAAATAAAATGCTATTTTATTATGAAACAAGCCTTCACTCTATTCTAGGTACATTCTCACTTTGTATGTAACTATCAACGTTTGACAAATAACCCATGGAGTGACATAGCCTTAGGAGTAAGATGGAAATCCATTGTGAACATTGAGCAATGTACTCACATTCACATGAGATTATGAAAGGCCTTTCCTCACTTCTCTCATGGAAGTTTTTAAGAGTTTTTGGAATTTCAAGCCGTTTGATGAAGCTGAGGAAAGTTTGAAACATTGAGAATCACTCTCTATTTGTTTATCTCATTGTTCTTCATTTTATCTATAAATCATCGCTTACATGGAATTTTCATGATTTTTTATTATTTTTTTAAGGAGAATTCTGAGATTTTTTTGTATGTAGTTGTTGCGGTGTCAGGAATTTCAGATGTTCATGAAAACGTGATCCTATGAAATGTGTACGATTGCGGATTATCTAGTACTAACGTGTGAAGAAGCTTCCTTAATTTGGTAGAAATGGTGTTCTACTATGTACAGTAGTTCTGCGATTGCGTACCCAAATTTCTTTATTTTCAATTCTAATTACTATTCATTCGTTGAAGGTATTTCTTCTAACAGGAAATTTGTTCACGGTTGGTGGGTTCTCCATGTGGGTTCTGATTGTCTATTTTTGAGGTTTATCTCCATTTTTTTGTGACTGAGGGTTTATGTCGGTTGGCTCTAGATATATAGCTTTTTCTCATTTTGAAATTTTATATTTAAAGGTTTTCTGTAAGGGTTTAGTTTTCCCCAAATTATGAATGGAATGAATTTCTAATTCGTAATTAAGTTACAGTTTAGGGATTTTCCTTCCTATAATTTTGTTTGGTTTTACCTTATTCTATTGTGGATAGTGATATAAATGTCTATTTTCTAGATGTTGTGTTTGCTTTCTTTAATTGCTATTTGGTTTTTAAATTAGATATATATGTAAGAACGAGTTTGATTGGTTTCTGTTGAGTTCAAAGTTAATATTGAATATTTAATGATGATAAACATTAATTGGATTATGAATTAATAGTTCAAATGTGTTAGTGTGTTTTGATGCGTGTATTTAGTGTTATAAGTCCAAATGAATATAACAAGTAAAGTGGACTAAATTCAAAGTCTTGGAGATAAAGTAACGTTCATAAAGGAAAGATTTGGAAATCATCATGTATTTGGACAGCAAGCATAAAATCAACGCACAAGTGATTAACAAGCAAAAATTGACGGTCCTTGATCAAATCTTCATAAGTGTTCATCAAGTCAAGTTCAACTATAAATAGAGGAGGATTTTCAGCAGTTAAAGCACACAACTACAACACATTTTCTCATATTTTCTAAGAGTGTTTAAAGCTTTATTCTTATTTATTTGTTTTCTTACTTAGCCTTAGTTTTGGTTTATCATACATATCATAAAAGGCAAAGTAAATGGTTCAAAAGCCATATATTTATTTTGTGAGAGTTACAACTAGGTTGTTAGTTGTGAGGAAATTCCTAAGTGAGTGAAGCTTAGGTATGAGAGAAAAAGTCCTAAGTGAGTGAAGCTTAGGTGTTGTTAGTCTTGAGAGTGGAGTGTGTTATCAAACATTGGTGTTTGTACTTGAACAAAGTATAGTGGAAATTTCACCATCGTGAGTGGTGGAGACTGGACGTAGATCTCAAGTGGGGAGATCGAACCAGTATATATCATAGTGTCCTTCTTCTATTTTATCTCTTTTAAGTTTGTAGGCTGTTTCGCTGTTAAGAGATAATTTATATTTTTATCTCCTACTTCCGTTGTGGTTTCATCTCCTGTTTTGAAAAAGAATTTGCATTTCTTGATTCACATCGCTTGGATTCTTCAGTTTCACTTTAGTTTATTGTGGTTGTTGTTAATATTTTTTTTCTAATTTATATGCATATCAATATGATTTCAATTATGTTGCGTGGGATATAATGGGAAAACTTTATTTGTGTTTGTGTTTAATGGATTGATATTTTGATGCGGGATGGTTTTCCCTGAGGTTATGTTGATTGTTATGTGTGATTGGTGCATTGAATTTAAGAACTGAAAGTTAGATGTTTTCGATATGATTATTATTCTTATGGTGACTTCTTTTTTATTTTTTTAAAATGGTTAGTAATAGGTGTCTCAAACTGTTGTTTCTTTCTTATTCCTTCTACAAAATCTCTTATTGTTTTGGTGTTCTTATATTCAATTTGTCTTTATCCTCAAATAGTGCTTGGTGCTGGTCATAGCAAGTATTATAAATGAAAGAAGAATGTTTGACTTCATATAAATAGGTCTATTCAATATCATGTATTGAAATACGTACTAATTATATATAGTATTATCTGGTTTTTTGGTAGTTATGTCTAATGGTTTTTATTCTTGAGTTTGTATAATTTTTTATATTGTTTGGTATATGTGGTTTGGGGTTGTGCTTCTAAAGACTAAAGGGATGTGGTGAGGTCTTCATTCATTTATATTTTGGTTCTTATGTTTTTGTAAGATGTCTATGTTCAACACTCACTAGATTAGGTAAGATTAAAAAGGGGTAGTACCATGCTTGTAATTGTTGTTGTAGTCAAATCAAAGCTGAATAGTGAAACTTAACTATTATATTGAATGAATAGGAAAAATATAGCATTATATGTTGGATTATTAAGGAATTGTATAGTTATATAATTATAGTTATATAGTTTGGTTGGATAAGTTAAAATTCTAATTGTTGCTTGTGCTGGAAGTAATAGTATAAAGAGTTTTACTGTATGGTGACTGATAGTCAAATCAGTAGGTTATTGTACATTGGTTTTATAGATAAACTTAGACTCTAACAAAGAATTCTCATATTGTGGTTTGTATGTTATGATTTCATGTCATGAATCCTCCTAGAACTTCCCATTAATGAGAGACTTACTTTCCTGCAATGTTATATTTTTTAAAATTTCAAATTGTGCAAGTGCTCCCGATTTTGCCTATAAAAGAGTGTATTTGACACAATCCCAGCGCACAATTTCCTCTTTCGACTTCTCACTAGTATGTCTTCTCTTGAAGTTTTTCATATATAGAATTTTCAATTTTTTTCTATTTTTTCTAGTGTTGATCCTTTGTTAGAATGCCTCCTCCATTTGATGCAATATCTAAAATCCATCTTGTGGATGACTGATCGGCGGCTTGGGACGGGGCTAATGTCGTTGGAATAAAAAACCCTTATTCCTCGCCTCCGGTCGAACGTTTAGAAAAGAAGTAGTCATAGGGGTGCAACCAAGTTAAAAATATCGAGTATGAGATTTGGATCGTTTTCCCTAGGAAGCGGAAACAGAAAGCTTATTTTTTATCTGGGTTTGGTTGAAGTTGATTTGATTTGAGAACAGAGCACAATTGAAAGCAGTTAAAAGCAGGTAAATAACAGTAATGATAAAAGAGTGTCCCAGCCGTGAGTTGAAATACTGTGCATCCCTATGATCACTGCTATGTCCCAGGTCGGATGAGCTGTCACCTAGGAGGAATACACCACCCAGGATAGAGTGAAGAAATTAATCCTCTACATATCTTTGGCATACCAATTGTGAGGTACTGATTCCATGATGGATTCGAGTAAATCCACGTTACTGGAGTAAACTCACTAGCGGTGTAGGTATGGCCGTGGAGTCTGCATCCAACAAGTCAGTGTTGAAAGAACTCGTGGAACCTGCTGTCACCAGGCCCACTGCTTGAATACCCGTGATCATCGTGGTGAATTGATGCGTATGCATCTTGGGTTGTGTTTAGTCTCAATTTCTCTTAATTATCATGATATTCTTTGTGAATTATTGTTATTAATTGATCAAATCAAACAAAATTGATGTTCTTTGAGTTGTGTTTGTGTTTTTAGAGAATTCACTAAGAGTTTTAGGTGATTAAAGACCATTTAAGAGATTGAAGGAAAGGAGGATGAAGAGAAGATAACAATCATTGAAGAAATGCTCCTAGTAGCCTTCATGTTATACGTGAGTAGCCACGCCATGCGTAAGAATTAGAAGAGAAACTCACAAATTAGACAGAGAGCCCACGGGCTCTCACGTCATACGTGAGCAAATTGAAGAATT
>JASCZI010121248.1:20066-37467 GCA_036250425.1 Stylosanthes scabra | reverse complement strand
TAATTGCTCTTCTCTCCTCAGATTCTCTACGCCACATCATTGCCCATCTTACTACATTTTCCTGTAACTTTCCTATCTCTAAGCTTCCACCTTCAAATATTTTTTTTCTTTTCCTTTTTTAATTTCAAATACTCCAATAACCCAAAAAGAACGATGATGGTTGGGTGTTCATGTTAATTAATGACGAAGGTGGTTGATGGTGATAGTAGTGATGGAGGTGTTGACGATGGAGATGGTTTAGTGATGGCGGAGGACTGGTGATGGTGGTGATAGAGTTTAATGGAGAGAGAAAGGGGAGTGGGATGATAATAGAGATATAGGAGAGGGATAAAATAGGAATAAAAAATGTTAAAATAGGAATAATGGTAAAATTGATGCAAATTGAAAATTCTAAGGACAAAATTGAAATGAATTAACACTTAGGGGTATTTTTGAAATTTTTGTTAAATATTAGGGACAAAAAGTATACTTTACCCTATATTAAAAAATACCTCTAAAATTTAAAAAAATAAAAATTAATTTGTCAATTTTATTTTAAATCAAAGTAAAACCATGTGTCCATACCTTATAAACAGGACCAAATCCACCTTGCCCTAGTTTGCAAGAATCTGAAAAGTTATTAGTGCTCCTTCTAATCCAAATTAGAGGAATTGTAGGAAGATCGGCATTCAATGAATCATCTCCTTGACCTTGAGGGTTATAATGTGTTGATATAGGATTATTGTTCTCTGATAATCATGCAATTATAATTAGCATTAAAAAACTGTGATATGAGTTTACATATATAGTACTTGAAATGAGTTTAATTAGAGAACCTCAATATAGTTTGTATGATTAGGGTTAATTACCATTATTTGATCTCCGCCATAAGAAATAGATGCAACAACTTAGTAGAACTACTGCCACCAACACACTTACAATGATGATCATCAATTTTTTTGTCTTACTTGTATTGTTTTTTGCTGCACATCAATAGCATAGGTCAACAAGTTAACTTTGATGCATATATATATCCATACAGAGAGGATGCACTTGTACGGATGTAATTTGTGACTAACCTTATTTCTTCATTAATTTTGTATAAAATGTTATTTTATTTTATCTAACTAAGTAATAATTATTGATTTGAAACTAAATATCATAGATTATTTAGGCTACATTTTGTAAGAAATAATAAAAATAATAATATGGTCGTAAATTCTACCTATTAGAAAAAGGAGATAATATACAATAGAGAAATGTTTTATACGTGTATTAGGATTGATGTGAAACAGATTGCAATGTATAGCTATTTATAGGTAAAGAAAATTTTAATAATAATACATAAGATCCTAAATTAATGGAACATATCATAGCAACTTATTTAAATTTAAAATATTTTAATAACCTAACTATTTAAATTCAAAATATTTTAACATACCCCCTCAAACTCAAGTGTCAAGTGTAGAAAGAACTGCCAAAACGGGGTGTAGGATGGAACTGTCATAACGGGGTGTAGGATGAATGATGGAACTGCCAAAACGAGATGCATTATGGAACTACCAAAACGGGGTGCAGGATAGAACTGCCATAACGGGATACAAGATGGAATTGCCGAAACGGGGTGCAGACGAAACTGACACAAGGAGATTGGTGAAAGCTGTCGAGGTGGAATCAGAACTCCTACAGAAAGATTGGGGAAACTTTCGGAACAAGAGCACAAAGGTACTACAACAAGTGAAAACAACAAGATCGAAGCAGAATTTGATAAAACGGATCGGATGGCAAAAACGAAAAGATCTTACCAAGAAACCTTGGGAGGGTTCTACTCGGTTGCCACGTCAACTGCCACGTTTACTGACACGTCAAGGAGGAGGTCAACATGCGGGTCGAATCCGGGTTCGATAAAGAACGCGGGTCATGGAGAAGTCGGGTCAAGTTTTGGTTGCAAAAAAAGGGGTTGGGCCAATGAGATGGATTGAGTCCAACATGAGGCAATCTGGCTGTTGATTTCTGAATCAGATCCAACGGATCAAAAAATTTGGAGATTTGAAGAAGAATTAGATGCAACAAATGATGGTGGGCAAGGAAACTCCAACATCTGAATTAAACGCACTCAAATAGTGTGAGTGCCAAAACAACACACACTCAAATAAATAATTCAAGGAGAAAATCATTGTATAATGTCCATCAGAAAAAAATGAAATAATTTAAACTCTTGATATCATGTTAGAAAAAGAAGAAAATACACAATAGAAAAAGTTTTGTATATTAGAATTGATATGAAACATATTACAATGAACAACTATTTATAGATAAAGAGAATTCTAATAATAATATATAAAATCATAAACTAATAAAATATATTATAACAACTTATTTAATTTAAAATATCTTAATAATCTAATTATTTAAATTCAAAATATATTAACATACCCAACTCATGAATTTAAAATTCTTTAATCCGAGTTGTATTTACACCCTAAAATTCTCCGAGGATTGTGGTATTCTACTTGCTAAAAAGAACTCTCCTATAAAAAAAATTTGCTAAAAAGAAAAACAATTATTTGAAAAAACACAATATTTAATCATATTATAAACATACTAATAATATAAAAACTCTCAAATCAAGTAGGATAGGGATCTAGAATTTGTGTAATTTGTAATATGTCGTAGTTTATTTCAAGCAGCACAACATTTTTTTTAAAAATACATATAACTTATATATTTACAATACTAATAAAATGATTGACTGAGTATCTTAATAGATAAAGAAGAGATTGTGTTTGATCCGGCTCCTTATATCAATTCTACCCGAAACAAGTTAAATTGGATAAGATATTTATTACGAGTCTCACCTCTATAATAAATATGAATTTTTAAGTGTTTGTAAATATAAAATATTTTTCAGTTTATGAATTAATTGTTAAAATTAAATTAAGTTTGCTTATTCTTAATTCTAATAATATTTTTTATAGATCCACCGTACCTACCGAAAACCTGGACTCATTTATGATTATGAATTTATGGACTTGGGGTCCACATGTCAAGTAGCCAACGTACATCAGTGTTTGTGAAAGGGGAATAAGAGCCACTAGATAAGAGATTAAGAGGAGTTTTAAAGAGTTTTCTATATTATATTTATATATATTTATCTATACATACATAAGAGAGTTATCGTTTAGAAAGGGTGCATGTTAGCATTCACCTAGAGAAAGATAGTGACATTGGCTGAATGGATTTGGCACGGTGGCACCTAATGGAGCCATAACATCATTTGTTGTAGGGACTAGGGAAGATGAGGTAATAGTGGAAGTTGTAATTGGGCCTTGTAAATAATGTTGGAACAATAATTGCTCATTTAGTTGAAGAAGGTCTAAAATTATAGGGAGCGGATCACATCTTTCGTAATATTAAATGTTTAGATGTTTTTAGTCGTTAATATAATTATAAATTATTTTATAATTAAAACTAATGTAACATCAACAATTAAAAAAAATAAAACACTTAACAATACGAAACACCTTATTAACTTTCAAAAATATATTATTATAAGGAAAAATTTATGTATATCATTATACACACCTATACACACCATTTATCAACACAGAAAAATATAAACATTAGCATAAAAATTTATATTTTTCTATACTAATGTTTACATTTTTTCGTATTAGTGTGTATAAATATATACAATAATACATATAGTATTACTCTTATTATAATTATAGTCGTTGTTGTTGACATACCTATAAGGGAACAGCGGGAATATTAGCCACAATCCCCTTCCTGATGACATTTTCAATACAACTAGCATGAATTAACTACAACTACCCGTTTGGTAGGAAAAGCAATTGCTATTAAAGATAGAAAAATGTCTGGTATTTAATGGAATTTAAGTTCAAAATGATTCAAGAAAATTTTTTTAATAAAAAATATATTAGAGGAGAAACTTCGAATCCGAAACATCTAATAGAAAAATGAGATAAATACCTTTTAAGTTACAACTCATTGACAATAAATTATTTTTTATTTATCTTGTATTTATTAAGTGTTGATGATAAAATAACTAAGTGATTTTAGATATAATAAACATATAATTACAAATTTTATATACATAAAATTATAGACGTTAATTTGAACAAAGATAATTTTGTGTTATTATGACTATATAGGACATTAAGTAAAAGATATATCCAAATTATTAATACTTCTTTAAACCAGTAAAAATAAATAAAAATAATAGCTATACTATTTATATATTAAAATTTAGTTTGCAAATTAGTTATCATCGTAAAATATATGTTAAAATATAAAATAATACATATTAAAAATAACTTAATATATATATATATATATATATATATATATATATATATATAACAAAAATTTTATTTGTACAACGAAATCAGCTACTCAAATCAGTTATTATATATTTATACATGAATACATATATAGAATATATGTTGTTTTATTATTTTTAATGTATATTTTATATTTTAATACGTATTATATATTAATGATTAATTTTGATGATTAATTTTGATCATAACTCTATATATAAATATTTAGTGTTTAATTTGATTGTTGAATTTTAGTATGCAAGTAGTATTTTATAACCGGTAATATTAGATGTACCATTCTACACACTTATACACACTGTATACACCATTTGACAATACAGAAAAATATAAACATACATTAGCACAGAAATAGAAATTTTTCTGTGCTAATATTTATATTTTTCTGTGTTGCTAAATGGTGTACAATTGTACCCATAAATTTATTCTTTTTTAAAAAATGATTAGTTACCTGAATTAGGCAAAGGAGAAGATCCTTGTCCTTGAGTAATAATAGTAATCTTGTAGAACATAAAATCAGCATACTTGATCAAACAGCTTGGACAGCCAGCCATCCATCCAACTTTAGCAGCACAGCATTTAGGAACTTGATCCAACATATCATTCAAACACTCCCTACACTGCACACTAGTAAGGTCCCTACTACACTGCACCAGCCCATACCTTTTCCCTAATGACCCACCAGAATTGAACTCACCCATTGCATACAACAGCTTGGTCTCCACAGTAGCATTCTTTATCAAACTCTGAATGTAAGTCTCCGCTTTCTGGAGTTCTAGTGTGCTGTTGGTTGTGTTCTTGGTCCCAGCAGGAATAAGCCATGTTGGGGTTATTGTAAGGTTACCGAAGAAGGGACGGTTGGAGTATCTGAGTATGCAGTAGTTATACCATATCAATGCGGATGGCCTGTTTGGACACCGCCTCAGAATGTCTGACGCTGCAGTGGATATGCAAAACTGGCAGAAGGTTCCGGTGACGTCACCTCTGCAATTACGTAGTATCATATTAGCAAAACAATTATCTTTATATGAATGATTATTTTAAAAATTAAAGATGGTTTATGTCTTTATAATTTCGAGAGTGTATAAATTATTACAAAGCATTTAAGGATATCGAAATTTCTGTGTTTTTATTCTTTCATCTTGATAATATATATATTTTATAATTAAAATAAATGTTTTTCAAACTGTTTTATATTATTAATATATAATAAAATTTAAAATATTTTATACATAATCGTTCGGTCATATTTATTCTTTTAAATTATCATTTATGTAATCAATATATACAACAATTGTTATAAAAAATGCTAAGAAAATATTAGTATTAAAATGATGTTTATTATAAAAGATGTACCTATGGTGGGATTGTATTGTAATAGTTAAATAACATATATTTTGCTGTCAATATAAACAATTGTTATTTGTCTGGTTTTGCATTATATGCATGATTACATTGGATGTACATGTAAAATGCTGAAAATGTATCGAAATTAAATTTACCACTAAAAGAAATTTTAAAATTTTAGCGAGGAATATGCACACATGAAAGATTGTTTTCTGGAACGGAGTCGGTTTGTACCTGCAGTCATAGAGGCCATAGACGGCATCCCTTGTGGTGGTTCCAATGGCGATATGGTTGTAACCCTTGCTTGTGGCAGCATCAGAGGAAAGCCATGAGAGGAGGCTATTGAGGTTGGTTTTGTATCCGCTTGTTAGAGATTGTTCTGTTGAGTTTCGGCAGTCATCTCCAACGTAGTATGGGGATGGTGGTTGTGCTGTTATTGTTCTGGTGAAGGTGATGAAGAAGCTCATCAACAAGAACCAAAGAAATAATCTAAGCTGAGTAGTACTGAGTTTTGTTTCCATCATCATGATATTATTGTGGCTGGATGAATAGTGGTGTGATTGATTATTTATGGTTATTGTTGTATCAACGTGTTTGAGTAAGCTAGGAACTGAGGATTTAATGATTTATATATAGTGTGATACATGTTATTATTGTAAATACTTTGATGTCAATGAATACTTTGACTTTGAAATTTCTCAAGAAACCAACCAATGTTATGACCTCTTTTCTTAATTTGACTAATTCAGATATTGAAAGCTTTGACTCTTCTAACTCGTGATGAGTAATATCCAAATTATTTCTTGCATGCATGGGATGCTTTTATTAATGCACAGTGCACAATGCTACACGCACCTTGCAAGTACACCTCATTTATAATATGAAAAAATATAAATATTAGCATATAAATTTTATTCTTTGTACTAATTTTTACATTTTTTTATGTTGTAAATAGAGTGTATAGAGATATAATTAATTCTTTATTGAGTAATGCTAGGTAACCAATAAAAATCAGCCAACATCACCCAATAATTTGAATTAGATGTTCTATTTCTTTAGGTTTTGGATATTTTGTTTATAGATTCGGATGTTCTGTTTCTAAAGTTAATTGATAGCTACTTTAGGTTTCAGATATTCTATGATCTTTATTGTGGATGTTCTATTAATAGTGCTTATGGATGTTCTATTTTTTTATTGACTGATTTGTTGGTTTGAAAATTATTAGTTACTTATACTTTCCCTTCTTTATTATATATCATTTAGTTATCAACTAATTTCTTTAAGAGGAAATCTCAAAGGAAATCTCAAGAACCAGCAATTTTTATTTATATTGGTCAATAATTTATGTGCTTTACTAGTGTATTTGAAACTTTTCTTCCACATCAACCAATAAAGAGTTGTGATAGAAAGACCTAAAACTTAAACCTAATTATAGACTTAATAGTTAAAAAAGTAAAAAATTTAATCATAAATATTATTTTTTAAAAATATTAAAAATGTAAAAAATGTAAAAGTTTCTCTAAGTAGAATTAGACTTATAATTAGGTTTAAGTTCTAGGTCTCCCAATCATTTTTCACCAATAAAACATGCAGGTTGGCTAAGTGCCGGTAAAAAAAAAGTTGTGCTAATTATGTAGCACTTCTCAATTATTAGAATTTTACTTGGATATTTTATTTTTCATGGTATCTCCCACCTGTCAGGCCATGACTAATTCGGCACGGATCTGTGTACTCTATTTAAGAGTTTAAAGAGTTTGCCGCTAGCCAATAGATTGTTGCATACAGCAAAATCTATTTGGATTGTTAAATTGACAAGCATGTCTTGTTTCAAAACTACTCCATCGCTCAGCATACCTTGGTAAAGATTTGATAGGCTATAAAACCATTTATTCCTTAGGCACTGAATAATAAAACCATCAGAAGCCTATGAAGTTTATTTTTGACTGTACTTATGAAATTCTTTTACAAATTATAGCAGATAAAACCATGAAATCAAATGCGGCTACAAACATCAAATTGCTACATTTGGATCACTTTCATAAAGCAATCTCTTGGGTGGTTGTGACTAATAGGGACAGGGATGGTCCTTCAACTCAAAAACCATCAGAACATACCTCCCATCCTCCATATTTAGAGCTAAAGGTTCCTCCGCCTTGGTTTTGCGCAAACTCGCATATTGCTTCTCTGACACACCGATCCCATGACATTGCTATATTCTGCAGTGACAAAGGTTCATTCATGCTTCGTAGAGAAAGTCTCAGTTTCAAATTCGCTTTAATTGACAGATCGTCCTTGTCCAAGTCCACTCTACAAATAGAAAATCATGATAATGTTTTCATATATAAATAGAAACACAGGAGAAAAGGTTAAGAACGGCATAACCACAAGAATAGCCACCCTTTTTTTTTCCATAACTTATTACCGGATTGCCACGGTTTCAGTAGTTTCTGGCTAAAACTACTGAAAAGAAAAGTAATTGAACGAAGAACATTTAAGGAACGCTAAGAAATCTCACTTAGTATGATAGTTTATTTATCTTTTTTTCAACATTTCAACCTTATAAAGACAATACTATAATGGAAAAGAAGACAGTTATAATGTCTAACCCGATCTCTGTCTCTGATGGTCTTTCATCTAAAATAACTGGCGGGTGAAGTGGATAACACCGAGGAACAAACAAATGCAACGGTTTGATTACCGGCTGCATGATTGACAAATGTGATCAGTTAGAACAGACAAATCAAAAGTGTCTATAGTTTTTAACCAGAATGTAAAAAGATTCACCTTTTTGTTAGTAGCTTGCTGTTCTGTCAAGGTTAGATTAACAGTTACTGAATTGAAAAGCAATTTGACAATTAGTCCTTCATCATGTTCTGGTGCACCCTCAAGTACTCCTGTAATGGTGTTTCCTTCGCTAATAACTACTCGAGTGTCTATCAGTATGTTGTTTATCTCTTTTATTTCTTCTAAAATAGTATACATTTCCTGCAGGAGTTACCGATGCTCGAGTTATACAAGGTTGCAATTTTCAGAAATAAGCAACAGAAATGTAATCTATAAAATTGCTGTTGTATATTTGTCAATAGGACAATCCTTAAAGCGCATCAAATATCTAACTAATTTAAATTCTTGAGCACAAGGCTATCGAATTATTCAGAATTTGGATTACCTGAGATATTGAGCTAGGTTTCTCTGCGCCGACGAACTGCCCGAAACTGTCACTCTCAGGAGTTGAATCAAAGAGTCGCTTTATTTTCTTTCCTGTTTGAACAGGATCATGGCCATTGAAGTATCTTGCTTGTGAGCCTACATAACAGTCTCTTTTTGAATTTGCTTGTAGTCGATTTAACTGTTCTTTTGCAAATATGTCATCATCTAAATGGAGTGCTAATGCAATGTCATCAGTTGCAGCCACCAATGCTTCGTGTGACATAGACCCAAGCTGCAATGTTATGGCAGAAATGCACTTATCTACGAATTCAGGGGAAATAAAAGAAAGAAAGTAGACAAATTTTAGGCTAACCACTTTAAGAAAGTGTTGCATTGCAGGGCTTGTATCATCAGAAATATCTGTTGGTTCATTCACATGTCTGCAATCCTCATTGGTTGGTGAAGCTAAAGTCCTAGTCGTGCTGAGCCCAAAAGGTTCGGATGGTTTGATCTCACCACTTGTTTGCGGTTCTACATGCTTTCCATAACCTTTCAGCATCAAAAAGGAGTTTACTAGTAACTCATTTAACAGATAACACAACAATGGTGTATACATATATAGTAATAAATTGAAGTTGCACCTTTTTCCATAGACACTTGATTTCCCTGTTGTGAACTGCAAACTTGGTTTACCTCTTGCAACGTTGGGTCAACCTGTTGCTTGGATTGCACATCAACAGAACATTGTTGTTGACTGTAAGAAAAGTACTTTTGTAAAACATCTTCTATGTACTTTTCCAGTTTATCTAGTCTCTGCTTGTAACTGGGATCAATTTGACTTTTGTTCACATTTAATAATACCAAAATGAAATCCATAGCTCGCTTATGATGTTGACATTTCTCCATATCAGCTATAATCTTTGGAGAGTGAGGAAAAGGCTCTTTCTTGAGCTATGTTCAATGGGGAAAAAAATCAATCAAAATTAAAGGAATGCAAACTCAGAGTTGTCTAAAATCATGATAGGCCTGAAAGTAACAGATACCTGCTCAAGCTTTCTACTCAGCAATTTCTGTAAGTTATCAATTTTTGTGTAATAAGTGGCTTTCATCATTTGTACCTGCAACAAGGAAGAATCACTATTACTCTCGATTCAAAGGGGTAGGCGACATATTCAGGTAAGGCTAGAATAAAATTTAACATTTCATACTATTAGAGTTTTAGTTAAGATATTCGTAAGTGATCATTAGAGTTAAAAAAGGAGGTAATGATTTCTCCCAATAGGATACTTTTGTGAATGAAATAGCAGTCAGTCCCTATATATATGGTTCTTTGGCGAAAGACTGGATTGAAGGTAATGTGTAATGTTGCTTGCTTGGCAGTCAATCCCTATATAATGAGTTTCACTGGGCACCTTTCAAAGTTTATATGCTTTAAGTAGATGTTTGGTTGAGAAGCAAGGTTTGAAAGAAACAAGACATTGAATAAAAAATATTGGTATTCTGGTGTGAAATTATAGAGCAAAAAAAAGATCTATCAAGAATGGCACATGAGCAAAAGGTTTTGGTCGCAGAAAAATGGGATCCAGGTTGTTCTTATGCAGTCTGGCACACAGCGTTCTGAGTTGAAATAATGAGATTTAGGTAGAAAGGAAGAAAACCAGAGAATAAAGACAGAATAAGATTGCAACTCTTCAAATGCGCAATCTCTATTAGCCCTCAGAGCTCAGTAAAGCATAGACCACCATCTAGAAAACCAAAATGAATCTAAAGTAGTATTGCATTTTAGAAGGTATTGAATACCCAAGGAATTAAACATAAACTAGTCATACTCAAACTTCACTTTCATTGTATTTCTAAAATTCAAAGTGCAGTCTAAAGTAGGCAATAATAACCGATGAAAGGATATATGAGAAATATTATTGAACTACAAAGCACGGACATACCAACTAAACAACACGTTGTATATATATAATCAATTATTTTTTTCTCTTCCAAACTAATTGACATGTCAAACACAGCACAGATATAGTGTTAATAAGGTTCAAAATCGCTAATATTGTTTAGTTAGTTTATATGAATATCCAGTGTGTTTGTCCTATCATGTTTAAAATTTGATGTGTTTGCGTATTCCATGTCATGTGGTATTTGGTGTCCGTGTTAGTGTCTGGGTGTTTCGTAGGAAAGGACGATAATATAGACATTACCTTTTGATAAACCTGTTCTTGCCACTCTTTAATTGCTCTACTTTCTCCTTCTCCTGGAAATACAAAAGTAAAATACGCATTCAATCAACCAAGAGAAAGTAAACAAGATGCATGTGAAGAGGGCAGGAGCAGTAGACATTATTGGTGTAAAGTTTGAAAAAGATTGAAAACATAGTTTAGGATATCTTCACAATTAAAACTATATATATTTCATATCATATATTCGGTAATACTAGATGTACCATTGTACAAACCATTTGACAACACAGAAAAATGTAAATATTAGCACAGAAATAGAAATTTTTATGTGCTAATGTTTACATTTTTCCGTATTGCTAAATGGTGTGTACATGTATGTACAATGGTATACATAGATTTATTCTATTTTAATTAACTCAAACACTACACATATAACCTTGGGACTTTGGAAGTGACAAAACAACTTCAGCAACTAATAAAAGGCCTAGACTATAAAATGGGTGGGAACTGAACAACACTAATAGTTGTAAGAGGGAAAATGGATGCGTTAATAAGCATCACTTGCCAATTGAAACTCATGCTTTCAAACAAGCATGTTTTCTAAAACAGAATTAGGTGTTTAGCTTCTATTAATCTAAAAATAATTCATCGTTCAAAGATGCTGAGTGATCAGAACACAATGCTTTATTCATCCTGTTTTCTTGAATCAAAAACAATATCTTAGAATGCTTTTTCAAATCTAAGAGACATGGTTTTAGGACTTTTCTGGCCTTACAGCTTTTATGGGATTGGGGAAAATTTTCAGCACCAAAAATGTCCCTCTCCCTAACTTTCCTCTAATAATCTCCATCACTATAGTCTATACACATAAAAAAAATAATAAATAAAAAAACAACTACCTTCTTATTGACATTCTACTGCCAGTTATAATCAGCTTTTCATAATAAAACTCTAATAATTTATTTTACAGACTATTCAATGAATAAAAAATCGGGAAGTGCTTGTTTTTCATGTGACATGCAGAAGAGAAATAATTATATAAACACCCTACCCACAATGCAATAAAAGAAAAACAACAGGAGATATGATTTTTTCTTTATTGTTCATATTGACATTAGAAACTGAAAATAAATAAATAAATGAATGAATCCAAATTTGGATTCATTTCAAATAATAGTAAATCATATTATTAAGAAAAGAAACTTCACTTGGGATAGAAGAGTTTGGGGGTAAAATATTATTTTCAACACTCTGACGTGGTGGTGCCATTGACTTCAGTTTTTCTGATATCTTCGCAATGTACTCGCCCTGTAAAATAGATGCCAAATACCTCAATTTTTTTAAATTAACTAATGTGAGAATCTAATAAGAAAAATATTAAATGATAAAATTTACACTATATAAAAAAAAAAAAAAAAAAGTAAAGGCAGCATGCAAATCCTAAATTTTAGTAGTAAAAATTCATCCCATGAAAATAGTAGATCTTGCACAGAATTATTGTACAGATGTTACACTGACATAA
The DNA here is from genome assembly GCA_036250425.1 of Stylosanthes scabra. Lineage (NCBI taxonomy): Eukaryota > Viridiplantae > Streptophyta > Magnoliopsida > Fabales > Fabaceae > Stylosanthes > Stylosanthes scabra. Next base: position 24,925 of record JASCZI010121248.1, on the reverse strand, counting down.
ACTCATTTGTTATGAAGGCAATTTCATTTGTTTGGAAGAGCTATATGAACAATAAAATGTTGACTGGAAATAAGTCAAAACAGTAGAATCATTAAAATCAAAGGTACCTCAGCTTTGGATGACGCAAACACTTTCTCCTCAAAACCTTCTATAGACTTTAGAAGCAAGGGTAAATTTTGTTTCCAAGAGGCAGGACCATTCTTGAGTAGAAAATCTGTACTGTAAACAACAGGATGTAAGTTTATATGGACCATTCCAGTAAGAGAACCTAATAGAAGTTCACACTATACACATATGATCCATCTTATAATCTATCAAAATCCTCATTAGGCTGCATCTTTATACTCAATATGATCTACTGAAAAAACTAAAATTGAGATGGACAAATAATTATTGTTAATTTATAAAACTGAAGCTTTATCAATAACAGTTAAGAGAGATAAAAATATTCAAAGAAGCAACCGAACCATCCAAAGACTCTAAAATTTCATTTTATTACACCTGCCTTAATAATTCATGGAATATAACTCAGGAGAAGGAAGATATTCTTTTATCTTCAACCAAGCCCATGAAGGTTGAAGTAAAACAAACTGTTCTTTTGTAAAATTTATACAAAGACTATTCCGAAAGAGCCAAACCAACTAACAAGTTAGACACAAATACATGATTCCAAATGTCCCTTTGCAACATTAACACACCTTTAGCAATGAATCCATGAAATACTGAAAACCAAACTAAATATCTTACACCATTGGTGGTTAACATCTCCCAAATGAATCAGGATTTGAATCAAGAGGATTTTGAAAATGCTACACATCAAGAATTCCCACTGTGAAACTAAAAGCTGTCTATCCCAATAAGGTTCCTCAAGAAGGGGCAACCTTGTTAAGTAAACCATAATGGAATTGAGAAAGCATGCAATATTGACAAACGAGAGAAAATAATCAGGCAACACATGAGCATGTTATGCTCTAAAAATCTTGATCCTACAATGGATAGTAAAACGGAAGATCAATTTCACAAAATAAAACCTGTAGGGTGACAAATGTTTTTGCCATAACTCAAAATTTATATTACCCTCTGCTAGTGAACATGATCACTCACTAGGACAATTGTGTACTGTAAATGCTAAGCTTAAAATGAAGAGATTTCACCAATTTAATGTATGCTCAAAACTTAATAAATGTCGACAGAAATTTTTATACGAAAACAAATTATAATTGGATATGTGAATTGGACACAATGTCTTAGTCATTCAAACAATATTTAGGTATGGATATGTTCTTACATTTTGTTAACCATTATTGTCCGGCGCTCAGGTGATTTCCAATCCATGGCAACAAAGTTGGTTGCAGCTGTAATAGGCCTCATTCTGTTTGTGTCCATCTTGTATGTGAAAAGCTATTCACTATTTCTAAAAATTCATAAAATTGAGATTACACTTGTTATGCATCAAAATAACAATCAAAGATAATGGTAATAGAAACAATGTAACTATGTCTTTAATTGAATTTCTTCACAAAAATCACATCGTAGACTTAAATACTTCAACAATTAGGAATAAAAATTAAGTGCTCATCAAGTGCTAATCTGAAAATACAGTGCCAAAATGACTTTTCATTTCAAACAAAAGATAGTAGTAATCTTACAAATTGCAAGGCATGGAAAGATAGCTGGTCTAATCATACTCTTTAATTTTATGTATGGTCGCATCAGTAAAAATAACTAATTTTTAGGATTGAAGTGTGAATGCTCATCCAAAATATTAAACTATCGTCGCATCAAAATTAAACTCATATAAATATATATATATAGATGAAACAAACAAAAATGCTGGAACCATAGCTCTTACAAATCTAAATATTAACCTCACCAACACCAAAATTGAAGTCCAATCAGAGAGTGATCTTTCATCTTTCAATTTCGATTTAAGCAGCTCTATCGTCTAATCCCTACTAAACCATGGAAAACACGTTTTTCCCCCAAACCTAAGCACCGAAGCAAAAAAAAAAAAAAAAAAAAAATCCCGATTTGATAACAAATGAAGAATAAAACGGTGAGCTACGACTACTCCATGAACTTGTTTGAAATGGAATTATTGGATAGGAAAAGAAAAGTACCTTTGTAGTGTTGTAGTACTAGTAATGCATGGGTGCTTGGGGACCAAGCAAGGTAAGAGAAAGAGAAGAAAGGAGAACTGAAAAGCTTTGTGAAATGGTGAAATGGAGAATGGCACGTTCTGTTTCTCCGCGCGAATTGTATTTGTAGTTTTCAAACACTCTCAGTCTCACCACGCACGCACCACCATTGCGATAACTTAATTAGGAGAAAATTTACTAAAAAAAAATTAGGTAATTAATGAATTTTATTTTTCAATTATGGTAGAATATCTTCTTAGTATTAATTCTTCCTTGATTTTTCATTTGCATTAATTTTCTGGTCTTATTAGAATTAACTAAGAATCTAGTTTCATATAGTATTATTATTTAGTGAGATAGATTTTGTCAATATCTAAAATGATATTCATTTATTAATTTACCAATATGAAATTACTTTTATTTTTTAATAATATTTTTTTTCAAAAATAAATAAATACAGGATTCAATATAGTTTTTTGGATAGGCGTGAATTGGATTAAAAATAGAATTAAACATATTTAATCCAAGATAATTCTATTTACGTATCAAAATCAGCCATCAAATTAACAATCAGTATATAATATACATTAAAATACTAAATATATGTATAATTTAATTCATTTTTAATATGTACTAGTGTATGAGCCCGTGCGATGCACGGAAAATGTTTATTAAGTTTATGTTTTAAAAATTAAATGATTATTTTGTATGTATTCGTAGCATAATTCTTTTATCATAAACATTGTAGAAATTATATTGATTTTATATTTAATATCGTAGTTATACCATTAAAATTAGTCATGTCAGAATTATTTTTTAAATGCCTGATTTTAATTTTTTTTATCGTGTTAAAACTAAAATAGCATTATTATTTTCATTTTGATTAGATCTCATGATTGATGCTTTTTTTAAAAATAAATTTATAAAGAAATTAAAGTGATTCTAATTTAAAATTTGAAGTTGGACAATTATTATATAACTAAACAAACAAAAATATTGTTATATTCCTGAAAAAGATAAAATTTTAATTTATATCTTAAACAAATCAATTTTGATGAAAAATGAAGAATACATTTTTATTGTATCAAAATAATTACAGTAGTAAAAAAATATTGACAAAAGTCCTTTATTCTTAAACAAACACTTATGAATTACAAATGAAACACACTATATATATAATGTTCAAGTTATAAGAAAAAGTCAATATAACTATTAAAAAGATATGATAAATAATGTTATAATTATTGAAGAATCCCACTGTTTTTAATTATTAATTTTAACAATTTTATTATTTAATAAATAATATACTTTTCAAAATAATATTTAAAATATAGACATATAAAAAAATAACACAAAAATACATTACGTCAGCATGTCTGACTACTATATATTTTGTAATAATTAATTAATTAAAATTAATTTGATTTAATCATATATAATATGTCAATGATTGAATTGATATAATTAATATAAATTATTTTTCTAAAATTTTGCCCAAAAGATAGATAAAGATAAAAATATAATAATGATATCAAAATGCGTCATGTTAACGTATCCGACAACTGTACATTGTAATCATTATTTAATTACAATTTATTTGATTTAATTATGATATAATATGAATGATTTGTGTGATTAAATACTTTTCAAAAATTTATTTAAAAAGTGCTTATTGTGTTTCCATTAATATTAATATAATTATAAATTATTTTTTTTAAATAATGTACTGAAGACATGGATAAACATATTGGTATCAGAATACATCATTTCAATATTCTTTGGCACCAAAATTTTACTCATCGTAAAATAATATAATTGATTGATTGATATAGTGATTTGTTATCATGTATTTGTGAAAATCATAATATTAATTAAAATATACACTAATTTATGTGATCATTATATAATATGATTAATTTGGATAATTAATTACTTTATCAAAGAATTATCTAACAAAGGTAGATTTGTATTTCAATTAATATAATTAATATAAATTACTTTTTTATCATTTTGTACAAAAGAAAAAGATAAACATATTAGCACCAAAATTTGATATATCAATATTTTTGGTATTCATATCGTACTGTTGTGAAGTAATATAATGATAAAATAATAATTTATTATAATAATATTTTATTATAATAGTTCAGTATTCACCTAAAAAAATAATAGTTTATTATAATTTGTTATAACATTTCTATGTGATCATCTACTTTAAGATAAAATAATTTGATTGTACGTTTTATTTTATTATTGGATTATAGGAAATGTCTTATATTATTAATCATAATGAAGATATACTTTTCGTCATTATTTTTAATTTCTAATTATGTACATTATTCTTTTATATATATATATAATCATCATATAATCTTTAGAATCAATTTTTTCCATCTAACTAATAGTGTTTAGATAAAAAATATCGCATTCACTAAATCATAAATATTTTTTAACATCACTAATTAATTACAATCACACAAAAACTTATCATTTATATAGGTTCTAAATTTTAGAATAAAGACATTTATATTTGGTACATTTCTAATGTATTTAATTTAATGTTTCGAGCTTTTGGCTTATCAAATTTATTATTAATAATTTTCTTGTAACAATTAATAATAGTATATGATTTAATTGATATTCATCATAATCATCTTGATATTGTTTCTATTGTTAATATTTTAAATTGCAATTATGTATATATATTTCTTATATATAATC
>JASCZI010121248.1:0-12620 GCA_036250425.1 Stylosanthes scabra | reverse complement strand
TTTTAGATTAAATTATAAAAGATTTATCTTTCAATATTATGATCTCAATCATAATGATAAATCTCTAATTTTAATCAAGGACCTTATTGTATTAACTCTTTAATACATATAACTATAATAAAGTATCTTACACTTGATAGATTGGATTGTGGTCATACTATTTATTCCCAACAATCTCCCACTTGCACTAGAGCCAATCATGATGGATTAGATCCTGGGCATACTATTCTCAACAATCTCCCACTTGCACTAGAGCCAATCAATCATGTGTATAATTATGTAATGCATTGTGTTTGTTCAAAACTATTTTGAATTTAAACACTTAGCTTTATAAGCATGTCTTGCTTGATATACACCTAGTGCATAAATTTTCTTATATACACTTAGCTAAAAAGAAAACTCCCACTACAATAGTGCATAAATTTTCTTATACATTCTTTTACATGCTTCAAGGACAATTCTTACTAAAATGATGCTAACAACTATCAGTAGATAGTTCTTTAGAATCTTCCATGTTATACTTTATACATGGATTAGGCAAATCTAAGAAACCTTTAAGGCTCTCTCTATAGAAAATTGTCTTGACAATCAAGCTTTGTATACTTTCAATAGATAATACATCTAACATGCAATATTATGAAAAATAATCATGCTCTCACTATTCTTTTGTGAATACAAGGTTCCTCTTTCACATCAGACAATTTGAACTTTTCAATTGTCTTATTGAAGAATATGTTTCAACTTCTGAAAGTTTACTTTAGTCTACAAATAGACTATTATGGCTTATAGAATTTGTCATGATTGGAGTGCTAAAATACTAAAGGTTGTGTGACACACACATTTTTTCTAATTTTTCGTTTAAGGAAAAATTATTTTAGCATCCATTAGTCATAGTACGCTACTATACCAAAAAGAATCCAATTTTAATTTAATTGTTGCCTTCGTAAAGAAAATAGAATCATAATATATTCCCTCATATTGATTTTGTCCATTGGCAACCATATGGACACATTTCCATCAACTCCGATCTATTTCTTGTAAACTCATTTACAACTAATAGATTTTATATCTTTTGAGATTTGACCAAAGTCCAAACTTTATCGATCTTCATAGACTCAATTTCAGATTCCATGACATTCTGTCGTTTTAGACTTTTTAAAACTTTTCGTTGTCTCTTCAAAGGTCTTAGGATCATTATCATTATAATCGATCTCATTTTCACATTATCTTGTACCATTAGGTCTCACCTAATTGGTAGATAATGTTCTTTTTAGACCTTCAAAAAACATTTTGTATCAAATTTTGGAGGTTGCTGAACTGGTTTCAAAAGTAGTTCAATGATTGGTTCAGTAACTTCTCCATGACTTACTATTAGTTCTTGATCTTCAACATTTGAAGATGATAGATTCTGTTTCATCTTGAGTACATCCAAATTTGATTGATCAACTTGAATTCCAAATTCTTGAACTTGCATTTCTATTGGTTTTTTGAACTTCATCAAGTTCTATTTTTTAACCTTGTATTCCTTCATAAAGGAATTTCTTTTTCATTAAAAAGAAATAAAGTAAAAGTTCCTGACTTTTACTTCAAACACTTTGATAAAATAATATCTAATATATTATTTCTTTAGGATATCCAATGAAAACTACATTTATTGGATTTGACAACAAATCTTTTGTCGTGCAATCTCTTTAATATTTTAAAATTCCTTAATTCTTGATTCAAACAACTTTCCATATCTCATATGGTATAGAAGAGATTGCTTTAGTGGATACTTTATTTAGCAAATATATCATTATTTCTAAAACATGGCCCAATGGAATATTAGTGAATCTCGTTATCAACCAAATCATATCTAATAAGGTTGGATTCTTTCATTCCAAAATACTCGTTATCTCGTGGAGTACGAGTACTCCTTATAAGTATTTCTAGAAACGAAAGAAATAATATCATCTAGATATTTTCTTAGAGATCTTATCTTTCGAGACTCTTATCTCATATTACCCTAATCTATTATCTATCTATTATCTATCTATTATATAATATTAAAATCGGGTTTTTGTACTTAATTATGAAGCGTTGACATGGCACGCTTCTGGTGTCGTTTCCCGATTTATATTTCTTAATTAATTAATTCAATCAAATCAATTAGAAAATTAACATAAATTTTGTGTATTAAATTGATCAATATAATTAATAATTAATATCAATTATTATTATAATTAATACATTATTATAATTTTTATATCATTAGTATTAGTATAACACTTTATTCTAATAATCATTTCAATTAAACTATAAATACAATTTTAATATTTTTCATTAGTATTATTATTAATGTTAATTTAAAATGATATGTTTTTTTATTTTGTTTTTAAAACTATTTATATGCTTTTTATACGAGAATACGTTAATAATAATATAGTGTGTAATCATTTAATTTAAATCACATAATTAAAATCGTCAATCAAACGAGTTTGTCGATCCATTTAATTTAGGCATGCCGTTTAAGTCCACTTTATTCACCGGATATGATTTATCAACCCGGATCGTTTATTGCCAACTCGATGGATTAAATGGGTTAACCTGTTTTTTTATTTTCGAAAAAATTAAACTCTAATTTTAGACGCTCAATTAAACTATAAATACAATTTTAATATTTTGCGTCATTAATATTATTATTCATTAATATTATTATTAATGTTTGTTTAAAATGATGTGTTTTATTATTTTGTTTTTGAAAAACTATTTATATGCTAGCTTTTTGTAGAGGAATATGCTAATAATAACATATTGTGTATTCATTTAATTTAAATCTTATAATTAAAGCCGTCAATCATACGGGTTTGTCGACCCATTTAATTTAGGCATGTAGTTTAAGTTCACTTTATTCAACGGATATAATTTGTCAACTTGGATTGTTTATAGACAACTCGATGGATTAAACGGGTTAACCTGTTTTTTATTTATTTTCAAAAAAATTAAACTCTAATTTTATACACTAAAAGAAATTTGGACAAAAATGACATTTAGAAAAATAACTTCAAATATAATTAAATTTTAGACTCCATTATTTAAAGTCATTATTTAAAATATTAAAAAAATTAAATGAGCTAGCAAATTTAGCCCGTGAGATGTCCTATTTAACCAGACATTTTTCTCGGGTTAACCGAACTCATCTATTATATTGTAAATTATTTTTGTTTTATTTTCATTTAACATATGTGTATATTTAATATGTACATTAGATTTTATTAAATTATATTTGAATTGTATAACACGATTTTAAATTTTGTTGAATTATATTGGATTATATTATTTTTTTATTTTTTAAATTAAAGATATGTAGATATTATTCACTATCCATCTTTTTCTTCGGGGTAATTAAAAGTTAGGCTGTAAAATAGATTTAAGCCCATCAGTTTAAATGCGGGGTTGGTCTGTTTAAGATCACTTTGTTTACAATCCAAAATTTTTCAGCACAACCTGTTTATAGACAGCCCAACTAATTGGATAGGTTGGCGTTTAATTAATTAATTATATATTTTTAAAATCTATTTAAAAAATTCAACTTTTAACTCAAAAAATAAAAAAAATGATAAAAGATGACATTTTTTAAGAAAAAATCTTGAAAAAATAGAACTCTTTAGTTGTTAGTGGGTAAATTGAGTTTTCAGGTCGAATTAAAAAAAATATAGAAAATAATATTTGATTACATTTTGAAAAATTTTAAAATAATGGGGCTAGCATAGCACGCCATTTTCACTGACTAATTAGGCTCAGCCCATTTAGCCTGTATTTTTAACGGGTAGGAATATTAATTTGGGAAGCCATGACCGACCTGACTGGTCATGCCTTGAATAGAATGGGTCTTTCAACAGTTGAATGGGTATGAATAAGTTTGGGTAATACATCTTTAGTTCGATTCAGATATTAGGCGGGTATGAGTAATGGTTGACCTGCCTCATTACCGCCCTGTCCAACCCCATATGTTAATAAATGTAATTTTATTTCATTTTTTAGAAATTTATGTATAATATAATGGTTATTTTAGTAATTTAAAAGTTTTAAATGTTATAAATAATTTTTTTTCATTCCTCTATGCTATGAATATTGTTAATTATTTTATTTTAATTTATTTATTTTCATGGATATGCATGTGAGTTTAAGTATGAAGTAAAAATTTAGATATTCGTGGATAATGTGGCTAATAATAATGGGGCTAGACATGAATGTTCACAACAAGTATGAGTATTTAATTACCCACATCGACCTGTCCCATTGCCATCTCAATTAGTGGGCCGAATTATTTTGGAAAAGGATAAGTATTGATCATTAAGGTTTGAGGCTAAAAATAAATTGGTTCCAAATTTTTTTTGTCAAAATAATCTTCAAGGTTTTATTTTTGTTTAAAGACAATTTTTCCATTCGTATGTTATTGTTCTTTTTAATTATTATTTGTTATAAATTAATTTTTAATATATATAATTTGGAAGGAGATCTTTTCCAAAACACAACTCATCAAAATAATTATTTTCTCCTTTGATAAGATTAAATCTCACAAAAAATTCCAAATTTAAAGAGTGAAAGAATTTAAAGAAAGAATCAATTAATAAACAATCCCAATGACAACAACCAAATTACAGGAAAAGATAAAAAAAAAAAAATAACAACAAGCAATATAATAAACAAATCCTTAAAAAAAAATCTCACATAAATTAATATTTAAAAAAAAAGAAAATTAAAATTTCTGAAAAAACAAAAGAAAAAATTCCTCAATCAAAGATCTGTGATACAAACATAATTAAATCAAATCAAATATATCAAATCTTAAATCTAACAAACAGATTAAAAAATTTTTACATAACAAATTTACAAGGTTTAAAATACAAGTCATACAAATTTAAGTTAAAAAAAAATAGATGAATATCCTCATTTCAAAATTTACAAATTCAAAATAAAAATAAAATAACAAATATGAAGAGAAGAAGAGTAAGAATAACAATGGCTGGAGGTGGAGGCGCAGTTCACTGGAGGCAGACTGACGGGCAACGATACTGCTTGACGCGGGTAGAGTAAGATGATGCCAATGCTGGACATGGGTGAAGGCGGAGGAGGTGGTGCAGTTGTGTGTCAGTTTAGTTGGAGGCAGAGGAAGGGGAAACGAGAGAGATTAGGGCGTGAATTAGTAAAGGAGAGTGTAGGCGAATATATGGGTGACTACGATGGCGGTTAGAGGAGGCTGAAGGATGGATGGAGATACAGAGAAGAGAGAAGCGAGAAGAGGTAGGCTGCTGTGAGTAGTGTGTGTATACATAGAGGAATATTTATGTAATTTTATAAATAAATAAAACCTTAAGAATCATTTTGTAAAAAAAGGTTGGACCAATTTGATTTTGGCTCAAACCTTAATAACAAAAAGTGTAGTTATTCTTTTTGAAAAAGTCCGCCTGTTTTAGACTGCTAAACGGATCTTACTCGACAGGTTCACTACATTTTGACGGGATATTTAAAAGAGATATATGATAAAAGAGAAGGTTTTGGGAACCAATATATTTGGGAATCAATGCACTTGATGGTGATGATAGATGAGATACAGATGATAATTCATATATTATGTGGATGATCATTTTTATTGTGTTTGAGTGATACATTTTTTAATTTTGGATAATAATTTTTTTATTTTTTATGATAATTTAATTATTGTCTTTCTAATAGCTCCCTAATGTTGGTTCTATAACATTATTGGTGATAAAAACATACAAAACAACGATGAATATATTAAAAGAAAAACACAAAAGATACATGCTTTCTTAATATCCATTATTATTTCAACTCACAAATTATATATTATTTTAATTATTTTATATATAACTAATAATATTAAATAATATTTTTAATTTAAATTTTGATTCTCATGATCAATAAATATATTGAGATTTCATAGAGATTATTTATCTTAATCATATTAAGACAAAGTATAATCTATGTTTAATGACATAAATTTCTAAGACTAACTGTAAGATCAAATCTTACTAGAATATTTTTCTAAATAGGCATCTAACTTCGAAAGTTGTTAAATATATTCAATTAATTTTAGAATATTGCCCAATAAAAGATACTCCCACTGTCCTAAAGAAATCTTTTGATAGTTAATATCTACCATCTTACTTTGTACATATCTAATATCTTCTCAAGATATTTAATAATAGTGAGTAAATGTATTTGAATATGAAACACATGGTTGTCGAAACAATTCATATTGCATAATACAATATTCCAAATACTTCTCATAAGTTTTGGTCGTTCCATTATCAATTTTATTGAATAATACTATTTCAATTAGGGGTGTACATGAAACCGGGTGAATTAGGGGTGTACATGAAACCGGGTGAAGCCGGGTCTTCTTTGACCCAGACCCGGCCCAAAATATACCTCGGGTCTATTATTGAGACCCTAGCCCGGCTTCAAACCCGATGAAATCTCCTTCTTTTTGAGCCGGGTGAAAACCGGGTAAAACCCGGGTGAAGCCGGGTCTACCCGAATTAAATTAAAAGAAAATTATAATCATCGATCATAATAATATAAGCAATAATACTATTAATTTTAGCCCCAAAGAATTCTATAAATTTATCCAAAGAAAAAGAATGTTATAACTTTCAGCAATAATGTTCAACAATAATTCTCAACTAACATATATTGAAATTATTAATTTTGAATTTTTCTTTTTTGTTCGAAATCAAAGAATTATGTTCTTGACTCACGTAATATAATTAAACACCTACATTTTAATTTCTAGAACCAGAAGTTGGACCGTATAATAGTGGGTCTAGTGGACTCATAACATATTTGGGCCAAACTTTAAAGTTTGATGTAACATATTCATATTTTTTGTGTATAACATAATCATATCCCATCATATCATATATAATTTTACAATTACACTACTCTAAATTTTAATTTTTTACATTGTTTTTATACTACCGGGCCGGGGCCAGGTGACCCGAGCCTAGGCCCAGACCCGATTTCATATTTTTATTGGGTAGGTTTTATTGGCTTAGACCCTAACTCGGGTTGCTTCGAAGCCGGGCAAAAAATGACCCAAATTTCATTGGGACCGGGCCGGGCCTTGGGCTGGTCCGGGCCATGAACATCCCTAATTTCAATAAGTATATCATGTCATTGATATTCCTTTTATGCATGAGAACAATTCTCAAATTGGAGTTAGAAGATAGAAATCTATATTTTTGTCAAAATATTTAGAATCATGAATGAGTACCTTGGTTGTCAAGTCATTACTCATGCATATTTTAAATTAACATAATTAAATTGCATCAGATACAATTCTAATTCCAAATAATTACCTGGTTGTCAGGCCCATTATTTGATTGAATTTATATTTTATACTCATAGGTTGTCTAGGCTAAGTAAAAATTAATTCCCTTTTGTAAATCTTATGTACTCATAAATACTATCATCGAGTACAAGTACCCCTGGTTGTTAGGTCACTCCTCATAAACAAGAGATAAATTTATTTATTTATTTTTTTTTTGTAATAAATGATAATATGCTCCATAACAAATCAATCAAAACAAAATTACATAATAATCTCAAGTAAAATGACAAGATAAAGGAACTTATTTCCTCCTAAAAATTAATATCTTTATAGTAAGAAATATTTATCTTGTCGGAAGACATAAATGATAAATGAGACTCTTGGTAATCAAGACTTATCTCATAAATACTTATAATAAATATTTCAATTGTATCGCATACAAATCTTATTTCATGTAATCATCTTTGAGTATCAATTTCCTAACTTTTAGGATTTATCATTGGTTTGTTTTTGAATTTATACTCCCAGTATAAGTTTCTGTCAATACATCTAATGTAAAAACCAATGGATCCTTTTTTTTTTTATTTCTCTCAGTTTTTCATGGATTAAGTTTTATATTCCCAAGTTGTTTAGGTACAAATATAAAATTAAATCCTTAATACATCAAATGTATAAATTAACCTCTATCTTGAAAATAAAACTCCTTATAGTCAGCCGCTCTTTATAATCAAGAATATTTTAAAACTAAATTTTAAAATTTAAATATTCAAAATACATTAATCAAATCAAAATTTAATTTTCTGTAAACTAACATTTAGTCTTGTGGAATTATCAAATTCAAAATTTGATCTTTTCAATATATATACACTTATATATAAGAAAGAGGGTTAACAAATTTTAGTATCTCATACATTTAAGTTACTAATAACACAATAAGCAGTAATCACAATTATTACTCGAAAATTATATGAGTACAACAATTGAAACTCAAATTTTAAGACGTATATAACCAAAATTTTGAATAAAATCAAATAAATATTTGATTTCTAAAATAATTTCACAAAATTATCAAAGCAAGAGTAGGAATGATAATTTAATCTCTAATCCTGACATCATGCCAAAACAGCGAAGTAAGCACTTGTAGTTCTTCAAAACTCGGACTTTCGATGGGCAGAACAACACAGTGTCGTCAGCGAACTGTAGGTGGGACAAAGTTACTTTTCTTTTCCCGACTTTTAAGCCTTCAATTATTCCTTCTTCACATGCTTTCCCAACCATTCTGTTAAAAGCCTCTGCCACAAGTACAAATAGGAATGGGGAGATCGGGTCATATTGTCTTAGCCCCCTTTTCATGTTGAAGTGATATATCAGTACACTAAAAACGACGTTGTCTTGATTCATAAGAGTCGTTTGGGCAAAAATAACTTTGTTTTATGTTATAACCATAAATGTAAAAGTTGAATAATTATTCTCTTTATCAGCCCAAAATAGCGTTGTTTTTGCCCAAACAACTCTTATAATCAATATGATATCGTTTTTAGAGTGTTATTAATGTTTTCTGGGGACAATTGTTAATAAAAATTCTTAATAGAGTGATACAAGAATAATTATGACTAAATTTTAAATTTTTTAGAGACTAATTTAATTGATAAAATCTTTTAAAAATAAATTTGACTATTCGACCCATCTTTTAGGGACTAATTTCACCATTAGTCCCAAATTTTAGTATATTATCCTATATATGATGACGAACTTTGAATTAATTAAAAACACTTACTCCCTAGTTCGAATTTGTGTATGTTCGTGGACATATTCAGTGTAGTAAATGAAATCAAGTAAATCAAATTATGGTGATAATAAAAGAAGAATAATTTTCCGCTTAAATTAACGGCTACAAGGAATGAGAATGAAAAGAATCCAAGAGCAAGATACATTGCTACAATCAAGCAAGATTAAAAGAAAAAATTAATTTGACGTTACTTTAATTTAAACGATTTATCTATTCTATGTTCTTAAAGTACAGGTCAGCTAAATTCTAATTTAAATTAGAATAAAAGTATTTAACACAATGTAACATAAAAAATAAAAATTATCATTATAAAACAATTTTTTATTTTTTAATTAATCGACAAAAATCATGTGCACGATAATTGTGAAAATTATGTGAATAAGGAAATTAATATGTACACATAAAATACACAAACACATTCTAATTAATCACTCCTTCAAGTAGAAAAAATTTATGTGTTCAATGTATTTATGTGTACATCTAGTAAAACCGTTTTCTTTAACACCCTAATTAAGCAAATGATTACCCAGTCCTTAGTGCAGTGGCAACGAGACTGGCTTATCAAGGTTTATGACATATTTTATTAAATAATATATTTATTTTATTAAAATTTTTTTTTCAAAGATTCTCTTAATTACCATCATTTATCTAATCTCTTTTTATTTTATTAATTTTTAATCCACTTTACGGCAATATGCATCTTTTATTAATACAGTTAATCTATGTGTACCATTATACATATTCGTACACACCATTTAGTAACATAGAAAAAATATAAATATTAACACAAAATTTTTTTTATTTTTGTGTTAATATTTATATTTTTTCATATTACTAACTGATGTATACAAATATATATAATGATACATTTAGTATCACCATAATTAATATTTCAATTATATTTTAGTTTTATTTATTTATTTATTTTTTAAAAAAGGATAGGAGATCTTACATAGCATAGCATGTATTATAGTGACAAATCAAGCATAGAGATGACCATCAATATGCATTTTGTGCTTTTTTGGATTTTAATGTGCTCAAAGGATTTTGACGAGGACTTTTTATTTTTTTATTTTTTTTCATGTCCGAACATAAATTGTCCAATATAATTTAACTATCATGGCCGAGTGCGAAGGAATTAGTGTAGTTGCTATGATTCTCTCAAAATTTTGGAATCGCTCAAATCTTCGAAAAATCTTTGAAGGCTTTGCGCGTACCCTAGATCTGATTCTTCCTTCGACTATGAGTTTGATTCAAGAATACCATCAACATCATCCTCCTTAATTTTTCTTTTCATTTATGTATTCTCTATCTCTTTTATTCATTTACATGATTCCACTGTTTTTATTATTTTTTGGTTGTCTAAGTTTAATCTATCCTCTTATGCTAATGAAATAAAATACTGCATTTGATAAAAAAAAATAAATTAAAAAAAAATTATCAAATTGTCTTAATTATAAAAGTAAGATCAACTTGTCATATTTTTCTTTTATATAATCCGTAGCAGGTCATATATATATATATATATATATATATATATATATATAATCTGTGAAATTCTACAAAAATTATAAATAAATGCCAACAATAAATAATTTGACACATCCAAAACTACAACAATAGGGAAAAATGAAATACATTATAATGCACAAAAAATTTCCAACTAGAATAACAGACTGAACTATGTTGATGTTGGGACATATATCCTCTCCGATCCCTCCCCCAATTTTATTCATACACGTAATATATTTTTTCCTCCTCCATACATATTACTTATTAATTTAAGCTTATAAACTTAAAGCTTAAGTGACAAATCAAGCATAGAGCTAGAGGGGTCTTCTTCTTGCTTGTTGATTTCATGGGCATGCCTCATCATCATGATTCCACTATTCCAATCATTTGGCTTATGAATCTTGGATTCCAACCTCACCCCAAGTGCCCTATTATTATGAGACAAAGGGTGTGTGGAAAAGCTAGGGAAAGGGTGGTAGTAGGAAAAGGAATAAGGGTAACCAAAAATACCACCGCCATGGCCAGCATCAGTCTCTTGGCGACGTTTCGCTATCGCGCGCTCTTGTTTGTGTGCATTTTGATGCCCTCCTAATGCTTGTGAAGAAGTGAACCCCTTCTTACAAAAATTGCATGAGAAGGGCTTTACTTCTAAATTATTTGGGCGTGGTGGTGGTGTTGTCTTGTGTTCTATGTGGAAAAGATCAAGTTCTTCCATTTTCGACCCATGGATTAAACCATCATTGGATAACTTCACAAATTCTATCACATTGGAATTGTTGTGGAGGTTTGAGACTTGATTTTGGTCATATTTGAGATCATCATTGGAACCATTTGTTGCCATGACTCCAAAAGGTGGAAGAAGAAGATTGAACTTATTTATTTTTCTAATCTATGGGAGTGGATTATGTGGGGAGACATATGGCCAATGCTTATATATATACCATGAGATGAAACAATATAATGCTATTGGTTAAAAAAATACCTCAAGACGAGGGGCGGTTTTGTTTAAGATGGAAATGGTCTATATTGTTTGAAATATTTTCAAACGAATGATTGGAATTTTTTTTAATATTATTATTGTTGTTATTTTTAAAATTTTAATCATTCATGTAAAAATATTTTATGTGATAGGAAGCGTTTTTAGTATATCAGGAATAAGGTATTTCTGTATTTTTAACCGTTGATCTTAAATAACTTTAATTATAAAATATATATATGATGAAGATTAACGGCTAAAAATATAGAAATACCGATATTTCGAATATACTCAAAACGTTTCTTATATAATATATGATGTACCAAGAATATTATAGACTTATTTCGGAGAGATATGATTGAATTGATATAAAGAGCCAGATTGGACTAAAATTCTTCCTCAAATTATGTTTTTCCTTACATAAATTTTCCTAAAATACTTTGATTATAGTAATTTAATGTGGATAAAATTACTCAAGTAGTCAAAGTTTCCATGATAAGAATATAAGACTGAGTGGTCTTAATGTAACACAACTTTTATGTAATAATTGGTAACATTGAAACCATTGTTGAATTCAAATTGTTTGTGCATTTAAGGAGTTCTACGTATTGATAAGACAAGTTTAAACAAAAATTTTTTTGCTAAGGCTTCTCAGTAATCACTTCCTAATTTGACTCAAGTTGTTACCAATTTCATAGAAGGACAAGTCATTGTTTAATTATCTTATATTCAATTCTACACTTTCTCTTATTTGACCGTGAATATACTTATAAGTAGGTTATTATTCAATTTTTTTTAGTCACATAATAATTACGTAGGTTATTGAATGGAATTAAATAATCTCACAAAATTTTTTCCATGACCTTTCCATGTGTTTGTTTTTACAATTATGTTATGTATAAAAGAAAGTAAGAAACAGTTATCAATTAGTCATATATATATATATATATATATATATATATATATATATATATATATATATATATATATATATATATAAAAAAAAA
>JASCZI010121247.1:19073-41503 GCA_036250425.1 Stylosanthes scabra | reverse complement strand
ATGATTTGTTAGAGACTGCGTCGAAGCCGTTGTTTGACGGTTGTGTGCACTCGAAGTTGTCCGCATGTGTTCGGATGATGAGCATTAAGGCCGAGTCTAATCTAACTCAGGAATCATTTAATAAGTTTGCGACGTACTGTAGTGAACTAATACCCGAACACGCCGAACATCCAAAGAGGCACTATGATGCAAATAATTTATTTTCTAAACTAGGCCTAAGTTCAGTGAAGATTGATTGCTACACCAATAGGTGTATGTTGTATTACAAGGATGACAAAGAGCTAACTGATTGTAAGTTCTGTGGGGATCCTAGATATCGACCAAAAAAGGTTAGGGTAGGGAAACAGAGGCCTTTGAAGAGAGTTTCTTTCAAGAAAATGCACTACCTCCCCCTTATCCAAGACTTAAGAGATTATATGCTTCAATGAGTTCTGCTCCGCATATGACTTGGCACTTTAGTAATAGGAGAGATGATGGTGTAATGAGTCACCCATCCCACGGAGAAGATTGGAAGCATTTTGACTTGCAGCATCCCAACTTTGCAAGTGAACCTCGAAATGTTAGACTAGCTTTATGTTCAGATGGATTTGCACCGGACTCTAACAGTGTTTGGAATTCATTTATAAGTGCTCTCTCACTCTCAAAGAAACCCCGGCGCCATTGGAGGTTTCAGGTCCAGTCAGTACCAACCCAAATACCACAATCAGAAACGCAACTCTCCTTCATATTAGAGATTCTATACAGTCTTGGACTCTTGGGAACTTCTCCTGAAGCGGCATGTCATGTACCTATACATCATCCCAAAATTTCGTCTTTCTTCCATTCCCAACGCAAATCCTCCAACCTTCCTTGGCCAAGTTTTCAAATAGTTTGCATTTCTGCCCAATTCCAACTATATCAATCCAAGGGCCATTAGATTTCAAGCTACTTTGATTCCAAACTCTGCAATCTCCTCGAATGTCATTGCATGAGTTGACTATTCTCTTCTACAATGTGTCTCCTTTGTCTGAATACCTCCACCACCATTTAAATAGCATTGCTGCGTTCTTGATTACCATGTCATCCACTCCCAAACCTCCATGCTCCAAGGGCTTCTGAATTGTACTCCACTTTATAGTTGGCATTCCTTTTTTGTCATTTCCGTTACCCCAGAAGAATCTTCTTTGAATGGCGATGATTTTCTTCTCAACCGCCACCGGCAACTTGAATAACCCAAGGTAGTACGTTGGTAAGCTGTTAATTACAGCCTTAATGATCACAAGCCTTCCGGCTTTAGTCAGTAATTTGGCCTTCCATGCTCCAAGCTTCTTCTCAATCTTCTCAATAAGCGGTCTCCATGTGTTTATTAGAGATGCTCTAAGTATCACAACACACCCTCCAGCACAACTTTAATTGGATTTGAACCCAATACAGCATTTTTTTTTGTTAGGACCCAATACAGCATTTAAGAAGCCAAAAGATTTACCACTTGCTAATTGTCTCAGCTATTCTAAGGTCTCAATTGACATACAATTCTTTTTCTTTTTTTACAAGACATACAATTATGTTTTTTTTTTTTTGTAAAAAAGACATATAATTCTTTTTTTTATTATTCTTTTTACAAGACATACAATTCTTTTTTTTTTTTAAACAATACAAACAATTCTTAATATGGAAATACAAATTTCATTTTCCACTTTGCCCATATTGCATAAGTTATGACTTATGGGCCACCCAACTAACAAATATTTTATTGTCCTCCTACGCTACCAAAACTCATCTTAAGCAAGAGGGTTTTTTTGGCTAGACCAAAAAACAAAAAAGAGGTTTTCTGTGTAAAAAAACAAAAAAAAAAGATAAAAACAATAGCTTTTCGCATGTCCATTATCCCTTTTTTTCTATTACAAAGCTAAGAAGTAAGAACCTTTTCAATTCTATAATTTTTTGTTTTTGGGCTTCAGCCCCTATGTCAACCAAAAAATAGAAAAACGACAATTCTACAATGAGAGCTTTACTTTAAAAAATTAATAAAAAAAAATTAGTTCCAAAAAAAAATATTAATAAAAAAATAAAATAAAATACTTTATATAATTGATATCCAACCACTCCTCAAGAAAATTATTTTCTTCACTATTTTTCACTTCACAGTAACATGCACCAATAAAAAAACTTAAAAAAGCTTATTTGACAGGTCCACGATTTATTGCTTCATGAAAAGTGAAAACCCATAATAATAATGTTTGACATCTATATTTCTCCATTAAGCTCCATGTTTGTATTGAACTAATGCAGGAAATTAAGAATTTTTGTCCATTGTCTTTGGGAAATTTGAATATTAGTGTTTAGCACCTTGTCACAAACCATTTTTTCCCAAAATTTATAATTATTTCAAATGTTTTCCTTAATTAGATTAATATAATCGTGTAGCCTTCTGAAAGTTTGAATAATAAAGATGGTGTTAACCTTGTCTATTGTCTATGAAAAAACAATAATTACCTACCGAAACAAACCCCCAACGTAAAATAAAAAGGGTTCATTGAAGATCTTGAATATTGAATAATGAAGTAAAAAATGAATATTCATTATCATCAGTAGTTTTCACAGTGTTGTACATAAGGTATTTATATACAACCTAGATAAGAACCTAAGCTCAAGAATCATCAAGATTACAGCTAGCAAGTAGTTACAATCACAACTAACTTTAATAATATCTAAGTTTTTATCTAACTTAATATCTATTACTTCCTATACCCCCCTCAAACTTAGGGTGGGGCAAAGCAAAGCCTAAGTTTGTGATGGAACTTGTTGAAGAGCTGGGCTGAAACTTGTAAGAGCATCAGCTATTTGATCTTGAGTGGGTATGTGAAGAACAAATAGTTGTTTTTGAGTGACTAGTTCTCTTAGGAAGTATAGATCCATTTCCATATGCTTACACCTGCTGTGGTATACTGAATTGTGTGTAAGTTGGCATGTTGACTGATTATCACAATAGATGATTGGTGTGGTCTGTTGCTGGAAATTCAGTTCAGTGAGCAGTTTTTAAATGGTCATTATCTCTGTTTGGGCAGATGCTACTGCTCTATATTCTGCCTCTGTAGTGCTTCTGCTGAGTTTGCTCTGTTTCTGACATTTCCAAACTACCAAATTGTTGCCAAGGTATATACAATATCCTGTGATGGATTTTCTATCATCAAAATCTGCTCCCCAGTCCGCATATGCAAATCCAAAAATCCGGTAATTAGTGTTTTTAGTGAATACTAATCCTTCTCTTACTGTACCTTTAACATATCTCAGAATTCTCTTGACAGCTTTCCACTGGTTTAGTGTTGAATTGTGCATGAATTGAGAGACTTTATTCACTGAATAGGCAAGATCAGGCCTGGTTGTTGTCAAATATTGTAAAGCACCCACAATTGATCTATATTGTCTAGGATCCTCACATGGTTTTGAATCCCCTTGATATAATTTGAGTGAGGAAATCATAGGAGTGGGCATAGGATTTGCATCAAGCATTCCTGCCCTTTCAACCAACTCTTTAGCATATTTCTGTTGAGAAACATGCAACCTGCCATCCTGCAAATGAAGAATCTCCAATCCAAGAAAATAATGCAGATTTCCCAAGTCTTTTAGTGGGAAAATACCATTCAATTCAGCAATTAACAAGTTTATTTCTGTAGAATTATTTCCAGCTACAACTATATCATCAACATAACATAACAAGTAAATCACAGATGTTGTTGTATGCCTAATGAAGAGAGAAGTGTCAGATTTTAAGTTGTGAAAGCCAAGTTTGAATAGAGTTTCTTGAAGAGTTAAAAACCAAGCCATTGGGGCTTGTTTTAGTCCATATAAAGCCTTATTAAGTTTACAAACCATGTTGGAATTGCCATTAGTGTATCCCTCAGGTTGATACATTAATACTTTTTCCTCAAGCTTTCCGTTTAGGAAAGCATTATTAAAGTCAAACTGCCTAAAAACCCAGCCTTGAGTTAAGGCTATGGTTAGGAAAATCCTAATGGTTGATGGTCTAATTACAGGACTAAAAATTTCTTCATAGTTTATTCCTTCGGTTTGTTGAAAACCTTTTCCAACTAGCCGAGCCTTATATCTTAAAATCTTACCCTCACTATTTCTTTTTATAGCAAAAATTCACTTGTTACTAATGACTTTTGCCCCTGCAATATTAGGGACTAAGTCACATGTCTTACATTGTTGTAAGGCCCTAAATTCTTCATCCATGGCTGCCCTCCAATGAGGGCATTCCAGGGCTTGTTTGACAGTTTTAGGGTTAGTATTTGTGAGATCTAAACTAACATTTACAAGGGCAGTAGATATAGTTTTCTTGGCTTTAGATCTAGTGATCATATTATGTGTGTTGGTACTAGTAGGACTGGGCTGAGGAACAGATGGGAGGCATATTTCAATGCCACTCATGGGGATTGGTTCATTGTTAGGGATTGAAGTCCCATATTCTATTGGAGTGGTATTATTGGGCACACCTTCAGGGACTATAGGTGTGTGAATATTAGGAACAGAGGATGACTCTATGTTGTTATTTAGAACAGGTATAACAGAACATAATTCAGAATCAATAATATTATTAGTAGCAGAATCATCTTGTATATTAGCATTAAATAAATCAGCATAGGGAAAGTTTTGTTAATCAAATATGACATTTCGAGACATATAAATTCTTCCTTCCCTATTCATACATTTATATCCCTGGTGATTATTATCATATCCAAGAAACAAACATTTTTCAGACCTAAGCTCTAATTTATGATTATTATAAGGTCTCAAATAAGGAAAGCACAAACATCCAAATACTTTAAACCTAGTATAATCTGGTCTATGTCCAAATAGTTTCTCATAGGGAGAGATATAGTTTAAACTTAGTGTACGTAACCTATTGAGAATGTAAACGGCAGAAATCACAGCATCCTCCCAGAATTTCATGGGAAGAGCAGCAGTAAATAATAATGACAATGCAGTTTCAATTATGCTCCTATTGCATCTTTCTACAGTTCCCTGTTGTTGATGTGTATATGGACAAGAGAGTCTATGTTTAATACCATGTGCAGTTAAAAATTGAGTAAAAACATTTGATAAGAACTCTTTTCCATGATCAGACTGTATTGCTTTTAATTGATGGCCAGTTTGCTTTTCCATATATAATTTGTAATTTTTGAAGGCTTCAAATGTTTGAGCTTTATTAGTTAACAAGTATAAGCATGTGTATTTGCTATATGCATCAACAAAAGCAATGTAGTACCGAAAACCAGAATTAGAAGAGACAGCAGCAGGGCCCCATATATCCACAAAAACAAGTTCTAAAGGGTTGTGATAAAGAGTATTCGAATCATGAAAAAGGCAAAGAATGAATTTTACTCACAGAACAGTTTTCACATACTTGAGAAATATTATTTCTTTGAGAAACAGATACACCACATTGTTTTAAAATTCTTAAAACATTTTGCAAGTGGGCATGTCCCAAACGTTTATGCCAAAGATCAACTATATTATCACATTTATTAGTAATTGCAGTATTTACTTGTGCAAACTCAGGAAGAAACATAGATGGCAAGGCAGAGGAAATATCCGAAACAGGTTTCATTTCATTGCTATCACAATTGGTAGAATTACATGACTTATATTCAGAATTGAAAGTACTACTAAAAGGAGCACACAAAGCACTACAACTATTAGTATTGTCAATCTTCCTACATGTGAATGATCTATTAGCACTGCATGTAACAGAACCTATCATAGGGACATGCAAACTGTCAAAAACATATATTCCTCCTCTAGTGGTGCCCTGGAGAAGGAGGTTGCGAGTAACCTGATCACGAACACAGCAAGAATCCGGCCAAAATTTAAAAAGCACATTATTATCTTTAGCAAATTTAGACACACTTATTAGATTTTGTGTTATTTGTGGAGCATATAATAAACTCTTTAACCTAAAACTAACATTATTAGATTTATCATGTAATTCACATATACCAGTTTTGAGTATTGGAATACCTGTACCATTACCTAATAGCAGCTGGTCAGTGGTGATGTTTGTGTTCTGATCAGAATGAAGATTATGTGGATCAGCAGTGACATGGTGGCTGGCTCCGCTATCTGGGTACCAAGTAGTGTCTTGGGATTGTGGTGGGGCTGTCAAATATGCCATGGGCTGATGAAAGTTGGATGGTGGTGGTGGTGGGGTGGAATTGGAGTATGGAATCTGAGCCGAATTGGACTTAGAAGAGGATATTGCAACATATTGTTGATCATATCTATAATAACAATTTGAAGCTCCATGACCTCCTCTGCCACAGATTTGGCAGAAGGTGCGATTTTGTTGCCAAGAATTCCTACCTCCGCATTGAAATCGTCCATAACCACGGCCACGACGTCCTGCTCCTCTCTGTGAATAGTTATTGAAAGATTCAGCTTGAGTTAGGTTAACAACAACAGCTGATTGCCCCAAATTTTTGCTACGGTTCAGCACATCATCATAGGCCTGAAGAAAAGACTCCGGCTCCGATATGGTGAAGGTACCAAATCGTGCCATAACAGACGCTGTGAAACCATGATACTCTTCAGTTAAGCCATCAATTATCACCTGAATGTGGTCATCACTAAGAGGATGATCAAGAGCTGCCAAAGACTCAGAGATTGTTCGAATCTTGGTAAGATAGTCAACGATGCTTCCTGTTTTCTTGATTCCATGCAGCTAAGACTTCAAGCTCTGAATCCGTGTCTTGGAGGTTGCTGAGAAGATGTCTTGAATAATCGTCCATGCTTCAAAGAAACTGGTACAGTGGAGGATCTTGTTCTAGTAAGGTTTAGAAATGGAGGCAGCTAACCACGTCTGGAGTGCAAGGTCGTGTTTTCGCCAGAGGTGGTAAGCAGCTGATTTATCAGTCTTTGCAGCTGGTTGCGGTGGCTGTGTAGGTGTGGCGCCAGCAGTGGATGGGTTTTGAATGGCTGATTCTGCTTCAGTTTCCGATTCCACAGGTGACGGTGTCTTTGAAGGGTCAAGGTGATCTTCAAGCTCGAGTGTTTGAATGGTAAGCCAAGCCTGGAATTTCCAAGTGCTGTAGTTCTTTTCGTCTAGCTTATCTGTAAGAGGGATGAGTCTAGATTTGAACGTGGATGATGAATCAGTGAGGAAGAGTGCCATCGTTGCTGGAGATTAGGGTTGAAGATCAAGAAATTGGATGTGGGTTTGGGAAAGTATGAGAGAGAAAAGAAGGAAAGTGCTCTGTTTCGAAAGTTTCTTTCTTTGAGAAGAAAGAGAAAAAGTCAACAAAGGAATATGGCTCTTGATACCATCTTGAATATTGAAGAATGAAGTAAAAAATGAATATTCATTATCATTATCATCAGTAGTTTTCACAGTGTTGTACATAAGGTATTTATATACAACCTAGATAAGAACCTAAGCTCAAGAATCATCAAGATTATAGCTAACAAATAGTTACAATCACAACTAACTTTAATAATATCTAAATTTTTATCTAACTTAATATCTATTACTTCCTATAGAAGAAAACAGTAAAAATGGAAAACTCCATTCCATGGCATGCCACAATTGACAATCCCAAGCCAGTGCTTATAGTGATATCCATGATCCCCTAAAGTGAGAATGTTGGCTCAGATAATTTATGCTTGACAAGGTTGCTTACCATTTATTTCATCAGCATCAATTGGTTCACAATGATGACACCATTGATTCAATCTAGGATCTAATAATGGGCAACAAGGCCTTGAGTCACTTTTAACATTGATATGAACTCAAGGGGCTGAAATAAATGTCTAATTTAGAATAATTATGACATTTTGTTATCTTTGTTTTATGTTAGTTTTAATTAGTATTTTAGTAAATAGCTTGTGGCGATCATCCGATCTTATCAACGTGACTTGTGACGATCGTTCGTATCTTATCAAGGTGGCTTGTGGCAATCATCGATCTTATCAAGACGACTTGTGGCGATCTTTCCGATCTTATCAAGACAACTTGTGGCGATCGAAACCAAGACTTATCACTCACCTTCTCATCTATCTTGAGTGTGGCGTCTATATCCTTCTTATATTAAAAAAAACAAAAAATATGTTTTCATCCGTTCGGCCCTGCGATACTCATCATTTAGTATCAAAGCCACAAACTCTTGGTATCCAATTGGTATTGGAGAGTACAGAATTATAGCATATCAAAAAACCAATCTGAAGAGTATAAGATTCGAGGACGAATCTTCTTCAAGAAGGAGAGTATGATATGAACTCAAGGGGCTGAAATAAATGGCAGAAACATTTCCTCTAAGCAGCAGCCAAGAAAATCATGCTTAATACATTTGACAAATATTAGTATCCTCTAAGTTCACAAAAATGGCAGAAACATTTCCGAAAAATCAATTTTAGCAAAGTTTCAGACAGGGAATGGTGCAGCATATTAATCAGATATTAACAAAAATGACTACATATTTGGTTTGATAATCACTAGGACAATCAAAATGCATATATTACAGTATTACTATTAGACACTATATATTGAGCAAAACTATTGAACAATAAGTTTGTTCTCCTCTTTGTTCCATCGATCATGGCTGTTCTTGAAGGAGTACTTATCTTTCTTTACAAGTAAGTTAGGACTAGGTAGACATAGAGTGACAGTTAAGTTAGTTAGAACATAGAGTTTGAGTGAAGTTATTTAAGGGAAAGAGCTATATAAGTAACAGTTTTCCTTCTCCCTAAGGTGAGGTTCATCAGCATCATTCTGATATGCAATGCCATTACACTCTCTCCCTCATTTCTCTCTGTTTTTTCAGCTTCATTCCACTCTCGCCGACTCAATCTTTTCTATCATTTCAGTCATAACTCCCCGAGATTCAATAGTTCTGATCAAATAACACGCATCCCTCTTATCTGTATAATACAAAGTTACAAACCACGCTGTGAACAATTCAAAACTATGTAAACAGGTAAAACCATCATTGTTTTATATCACATATGCATATAAAAGTATAAAACATACCTTCATGCTGTTAAGAACCAATTCGCAACAACTACCTGCCATCAAGCTTTCTTAACCGGGTATTAATCAGTGTTTCATAGAACCCACCATCATCGCCCTTCAACATAAGATACAAAGGTAGTTTCACCCCATTCTCAACCAACACCTTATGCCTTGGCTTAATCCTCCCTTCCAAGCTAAATGAAAAATACTGTGGAAACCTCTTCAACTCTGAAATGTTCCCATTCATCTCATTCAAAAAGTACTCAACTTTTGGCTTCAAATTCTTCTCTACACTATATGTTAACAAAGCAGGGGACCTCACAATCATGTAATTAACCTCCAATTCTGAAAGCCCCAGGCTTTTCAAGAACTCGATCTTGGGAGCGAGCGTTCCCTCCACGCTCGAAACGAGTAGCACTGTGTTCTGACATGTGAGGGAATTCGAACCGGTGAACCCTAATTTCATCAGGAATTTCAATGTTGGCTTCATTTGCTCCTCCACACTTGAGATCAAGAGCCTAGGGCACCGCAAGATCGATTTGCGAACGTCGGGGTAAGGGTTTCCGACGTCGTTGAGGAGGAAATCGAGGATTGGGTAGAGGTCCATGTCGGGGTCGCGGTTGAGAAGCTCCGGGAGCATGTCGAGGATTCTTCCCATGGCGGAGCGGTTGATTCCCATGGAAGAGAGGCATTGCTCGACGGATTTGAGGGTGGAGAGTGGTGTGGATCGTAGGTTAGGGTTTACTTGGAAGGCTTTCTGTGGGTTCACATTGAGATTCTTGAGGTATTGAACTTTTTCCTGAAAAATGAGGCCGCGGTCGGTGGAGGAAGGAGGGGTGATTGTTTCCCAAGAAAATTGGGGTCTGAATTTGAAAGGGGGGTTTTGGATTTTTAGGGTGAAATTAGGGTTTTGCAAGGGTTTTGGGTTCCGAGGGAGAAAGAAGTGAAGGGAGAGTGATATTGCTGTTGTTGTCGTCGTCATAAGATGGATGATGGGCCTTAACAGCGCCTTCTGTTCATGCAGATTTATTTGAATTCACCCTTTTGTTTCACCATTCATCAATGTCTTATCAAACTGCAAAAATATCAAAGAAAAAATTAAAACAATAACAAAATATTATAAGTCAAAACCAAACACCAAAATATATGTTAACAAAAAATAAGAATAAAAAATCAGTTCAAAACCCAAAATCACAACAAAATCAAAACCCTAAAACAAAATCAGAACCAAAAACAAATAATCATAACAATTAGAACAAAAATTAAGAAATAAACAAATTAGAAGTTTAGAAAAAAAAAAACAATTTACTCTTGGTATCTCCATGGATGGAGAGATTCAGAGATAGAGAGCACAGAGGAACGCGACGCAGATGTTGACTGGGCTGGACGGCGACGTTTCTGTCCGGCGGAGAATGGAGTAACTATGAGGAGGTGAGTCGAGAGGCTAAGAGGGAGTGAGTGAGTGTGCCGCTGAGAGTGATGAAGGAGGGTGAGACTTTGCATTAATATCCATGAAGAAATATATACTTTTTCTATTATATATATGTAAGAAAAGTTTGTTTGTTTTTGAAATATATATACATCATAGTGAGTTGCATTTACTATTATTATGTTGATCTTGATTGAATTTGTATGTAAATGCATAAACCAAGGTGATTGATTATATTTCTCAGTTTGTAAGTTGTAACTAATAGTAGTCCTAGTGTCTGTATATAAATATATAATTTCTATCAAATACTCAAATGTTTTTTTGGGTAAGATTTCAGAATAACTCTAATGGAAAGAGTAGGACTAAACCAAATCCATAAGAACAAACTATAATTTTCCAATTGGGATTTAACCATTTAACTATAAATTCAAGATTGGTACATCAAGGATTGAACAAATAATCAGAAGATGCATCTTGAAATGTTCATCACTAATCAGTGATCACACTTAAATAATATGCCAATATCTAAAATATGAGTGGGCTGCTAAAACTTAAATCAGTTTACAAAATTGAATAATAGGTGAAAAAAAAAAGCACAGCTTGATGTTTACATTAAAACAGCAATAAGAATACTAACCAACAGCAACACAAGCAATACATTCATCATTAAGTCCAAGAAGAAGAAGCAGCAGCAATAAAATTCAGCAATAACAATAAAATTCAACAACAACAAACAATAAAATTAATAAGAAGAAGTAACTCAGAAACAACAGGAAGCAACTCAGCAGCAAAAATGAAGCATCTCAATTTGATTAAAAAACGGAAAAAAAACGAAGCAGCAGAAACCCGAATGCGAGGGTGCTACCTTCAGAGCTGGTGAGTGGCGACGCAGAGCTTCAGGCAAACAACGGTGACGCAACTGGGAGAGGCGGAGATGACGCAGAACCGGACGACGCAGCTGGGAGAGGCGGGACGACGCAGCTGGGGACGGCAATTAGTGCTTGATGGCTCTGTTCTATGATGAATACCAAGAAAGCCGATGACCAGCAGACAGGGGATGACGAGAGAGACGACAGACTGCAGCAAGTAGGCGGCGATGGAAGACTCAGGCGACGGCCTTGAACTCTGGTTCACTGGGTTTGAGAATGGAGAAGTGGAGGCTAGGGTTTCTGATTTGGGAGAGATGAGTTTGGGCTTCGAGCCCCCTGTTTAGGTTTTGGTTTTTTTTTTCCGCCCAAGAAAGACGTCGTCTAGCTTTTCTTAAAAAACCAGCCGGGTCCCGGCCCGGTCCAACCGACCAGTTCTTTAGCGGTTTAGTTATCTTTGCTTTCTGATGCTAGACCGAGCCGTGGAGGTCTCCAATTCACGGTCTGATCAGATGAACCGGTTGGTCTAGTCCAATTTTTAAAACCATGCTTGAGATAGCCTGTTTTGGAGTATTGCTATTCATATTTCCTACCAATTATCATAATCGAACCGTCAATCGATTCAATGATGGTACTGAGTCACCAGGTCACTAATTTAACCATTGATAATTGAATCATTGACTCGTTAACTATTAAATAATATAATTAGCTTTAAAAATTTCAAGTGTTACTCATGGCTCAGCGGTGTTATTCTCAATCTAAAGCACTAGGAAGTGGATTTGATCCCCACCATGCTCATTTTTTTAAAATTTCCAACATATATAAGCGCTGGTCTACGCTGCACTTGCGGAGAGAAGAGCACGGTAGACTTTTCTAGCTGTGTAAAACTCTTTACACTGCATCAAAAATAAAATCATAATATAATATGATTTTAATTGTTTAGGTTTAGTATACTTTTATTAATAAATTTAGTAAGAATTATTTGATCTTTTAATAAAAATAATTAAAGGGACAAATTTATCTTTTAACTTTTATTTATAAAGGTATTTTAGTGTATATATTGACATAATAATCTTTTTAAAAAAATAAAAAATTTAATACTGATGTGGATAAATATATCTTGCGTGTCAAGTTTTTATTGACTAATTTATCGTATCGTTATATATTATTTAGTCATGGTACTGAAGCAATCACTTTAAAATTATTACTTCTATTTGTTATGATTTACAAAATTTTAAAAAATTTTTGACTAATTCCAATTTACACCCTCTTCAAATCTCTTGTAACAAAATTTTCCTTCTCCTTAGCATTCCTCATCCTCCGAAAGCTCCAGGTAGTTGGGGAAACATGGCCTCTCGACGCGCTGCTCCTCCATCAGAGATCGACGACGGTGCTCCTTGACCAGCGATAGGTGCTTTGTCTTCCCTGTTTGAATACATAGGGGATGGGAACATGCTGTATCTCTAAAGGAAAGCACGTGAATGTATTAAAGAAAACCATTGGCGTTGAGATTGAAGCTCGGTGATGAGGCACGTTGTAGGAACTTGGCTTTTGATTTATGAATGGCCTTACTTTTAATCTTTGTAAGTGGAGGATAATGGGTGCATCTGTCAAACAATCATGAAGAAACAGTGATGGTGGGGTGTACTTGCATGAGGTAGTATAGGTGAAGCATCAAGTTTTGATAGAGAGGAGTGGAAACTAGTTTAACATTGGTATCTCTTTTTTTTATTTGCATGAAGTAGTAGGTAATTTTAATTAGTTGATGCATGTTTTAAGTATGATCTATGCTCTTTTTATGGCAATGTGGAAAGAGGTAACTATAAATCTATAAGATTGTCTCTTGAGTGCAAAGATAAAACAAGAATGCGGGTTAGAGTTTACTTGGAAGATTTTCTGTGGGTTGACGTTGAGATTCTTGAGATACTGAACTTTTTCCTGGAAAATGCGGCAGCAGTTGGTGGAGAAAGGAGCGGTGATTGTTTTCCAGAAAAATTGGGGTCTCAATTTAAAAGGGGAATTTTGGATTTTTAGAGTGAAATTAGGATTTGCAAGGATTTGGGTTCTGAAGCAGAAACAAGTGAAGGGAGAGTAGCCATTGTCTTTTATTTTTTTTTTGTCAATTGACATTGTCTTGTTGGAGGTCGATGGATGATGGCCTTAGTGTTTGTTTCTATAATTCAATACCAAGGAATCACAAGTTAAGAATATTTCTATAATTCAATACCAAGGAATCTCAAATTAAGAATGGGCACTTGCATATTTGTCTATTTCACTATTCATCAATCATCAATGTATTATCAAACTGCAAAAATATTCTAAGAAAAGAATTTTTAAAAAAAATAATTATAAGTCAAAATCAAACACTAAAATCCTCAAACAAAAATCAAAATCAAGAATTATCAGAACAATAATTTATATTCAGATTTAGCAACAACTTCATATTATAATAAGATAAAATTAGAAAACAGAAACAAATATCTCCACAAATGTAGAGATGTATAATATGTACATTACTATAGAACATTTTATCCTAATAAAAATATACAATAATTCTATTTGTATATCAAAATCAGCCATTAAAATCAGCTACCATATATTCATGTATTATTATACGTATAAAAATACAATTAACATCACTTCTTTATCAAATGTCTCACGCGCTCTATTTATAAAGAAAACTGTCAACCTTTTAATACACCGCTGGTCAGTGGTCACTGGAAAGTGGAAACTTCGGTCCATGTGACTTTTTAATATTCCTCTTACCTTTAATTAAACGCTTCATTTTTTAGACAATTTCCTTTGTGTCAAATTTTTCTCTCTCTGGAGAGCATCTTTCTCTATCTTAGAGATAGTGGGAATAGCAGGTTCTCGTAACTCACTAATCTACCTTCCACCGCTTGGCACCACCGCGTGCTATACCACCTACTAGACACTATAACTTTGGCCACTGCTTGCATCTACACCTTCGCCGGCAACCACCGCTCCTAAGCAACCACATCAACAAATCACCACCACCTTCACCTACATATCCACCCCAATATCAAACAGCACGCAAAATTATTACCATTAACTTCCAACTCAAAATAAACCTTTTCCACTATAATACCCCACAAGGCAAAGTACATATACCTCACAAACTCCATTTTAGATGGAACAACCACAACCCCACCCAATAGAAGGCCAAACAATACATGTATACAATATAATGAAGACCATGAACAATTCAATGAGGATCACCTAAACCTTGTAGCCAAAGTTATATCAGAAAAAGAACTAACATTTAGAATCATCAAATCAGCAATACTAGGTATGTGGGGAAATCCACCTGGAGTTGTAATCACTGACTTAGCGAGGAACCAAGTCCATATTAGCTTCTAGGATGGAAAAAGAGGCAAACAACTATGGAATGAGGAACCATGGAGCATACGCGGCCAGCTAATCAACATGAAACCTTGGAAGGGAGACAAATCAATTTCATCAGTCAACCATGACACCCTCAGTCTATGGATCCAAATGCATGATATTCCACCTATCTCAATGACAAAAAGCACAGTAGAAAACATCACAAACAAGCTAGGGAGAGCAAAGGAAATAGAAGATCCTTGGAGAGGTAATATGTTACAGCGTACCTTTCTAAGAGCTAAAGTAGAAATGGATATAACTAAACCCCTCCCAACGGGGTGCTGGCTGACATCACCAAAACACAAAAAAGTATGGGTGAATTTCAAATTTGAGAGATTACAAGATTGCTACTGCTACAATTGTGGTCTAGTTGGCCATGCCAGAAAAGACTGTACCATGAAACAGGAGATGTCGATTCTCAACCCTCTAGTTCCAAAATATGGTCCAAGCCTGAGAGTCAGCAGAGCAGCCCCTTTAGCTCATTTTGAAGAAAACCTTCCTCAACAACAAAACACTGTCCAGCAAGAGTCCAAGTTGGAAGACAAACAACATCATTGTAACCAAAAGCAGTATGAAAAAGCATCCCAACCCGTATGCAGTGAAATAAGAATCATACCTAAAATACAAGAACAACCACAACAGGAAATCAGTGCAGAATCCAAGTGCAAGATGGAGGAAAGCAACAGATCTAAGCAAGAAACAAAAAGGGAAGCTACAAGTAAGCAGACAACAAATCAAGAGGGAAACAAAGAAGAGGAAGAGATATCAAGAGAGATTGAAAGATTGATAAGGAAACTTCAATACATGAGGAGAAAGAGGACGTGTATACAAATTGAACACAACAAGGAACAAACACTAAAGCCCCAATCGGTTGAACAAAAATGGCAGCAACAAAACAAACACCATAACCGAGAGATCAATCAAGGGGAAGAGGGAAACAATTTCCAGCTAAATAAAGCTCAACATAGCTCGGTGCAACATCAACAAGATTACTGTAACAGTAAAGAAAACTGTAGGATGAACTCAAGGGCCAGGGAATTAAGTAAGCAACACAAAGGCCAGGCAACACATGAGGAGCTATTACAAAAGAATGGTGAACAGACTCACAAAGTAGGAAATCAGCAACAAAGAAGCAACACACTTGAGCAGGAAAAAAACCCAACAAGCATGGAACGTGACAAATGCAAAATTACGGAAAAACCTTCAACTGGAAAAGCAAAAGATTTGCAACTCACACAGATCATACAGCAAGCTGAAGATGGCGCTATCTATATTGTGGAACTTGCTGAAGATTCTCAACCAAGTCATGAAGAAGGCTTTGCAACCATAGAAGAGCTGAATAACCAAGAAACAGGGAATTGCAATTAGTCCAGAATGATAACCAAAGCCTGAGTTTAAAACGAAACAGGGAAGTAATTGATATCTTTGATCATAATAATGCTTTAGTTAGCCTAGACAACTATTTGTCAGTAGAAGTTATAATAGCTGAAAGTAGTAAGTTGGAATGGTCGAGGCTTAGTGACGGCCTCGACAGTAAATGAGCTTATAAGCATATCTAAAACCGAAAAGTCATCTATTTTATTTCTTATAGAAACTAAAGCTAGTAGAGTTAGCTGTGACAGGATTAGGCGTAGATTAAAATATCATAATTTCTTTTGTGTCAAATCCCGGGGCTTGTCCGAGGGTCTTTGCTTGCTTTGGAATTCTAATATAAATGTAGATGTGTATGCATGGTGTCATAACTATATTGAAGCAAACTTAACTGAAAATCATGCAATAACTTGGAATTGTGTGTTTTTGTATGGCAGCCGGACTCCGAAAGCAAGAAGTCTTTTATGGAAGGAATTATCACAAAGCCCAATGAAGGATCAGATGACTACCTTGTTCATTGGGGATTTTAATGGCATACTAAACCAGCATGAGAAGGAAGGGCTACATCCAAAACCAGCCAGCCAAATACAACAGTTTAGAGACTTTGTGGGCAGCAAAGGATTGATGGATATTGAGCTTCAAGGGCTGAAATTCACTTGGTTCAGCAACCCACATCATGGGAAAATAACGAAAGAGAGAATAGAGAGGGCCATGGCAAACTAGGAATGGCGAAAGAAACATCCACATGCAATACTAAAAGTTCTACCCGCAATTAGTTCAGACCACACCCCACTAATCCTAATCACAGATCCTAAAGGCAAGAGAAGTAGGCTTTTCAGATTTGAAAATTACTGGCAAGACCATGAGCAGTGCACAAATATTATCAAGAAAGGGTGGAGTTACATGGATTAGCAAAGCAGCAGTAAGTGGGCGAACATGAATGCAAGAATAACTAATTGCAAAAAAGAGCTTACCGCTTGGAGTAAAAACACCTTTAAAAGAGCGGATAAAGAGCTGGAAGTAAAAAAGAAGAAACTAGAGGAGCTACAACAAAGTAATCTGTAAGAAGAACAACAGTGCAAAGTTTAGGAACTTAAAGCAGAAATAGCCAAGCTCTGGAGACAAGAAGAGAAATATTGGGCACAACGGTCAAGAGTGAAATGGCTACAACAGGGAGAAAAAAATACAAAGTTCTTTCATGCCACAACCATACAAAGAAGAAGTCGTAATCACATTCACAGCATAAAAAATGACAAGGGTGAGTGGATAAAAGGGTAGGAGGTAGTGATTAAGCATGCTGAAGAATACTATAAAAATCTGTTCAAAGCTTCAACGAAGTTAAATCTTAAAGAATGCACCAGCAAAGTGCTGGTAAGAATCACACCAGGTATGAATGCTTATCTCTTGAGTGATATAACTGATGACGAAATTAAAGAAGCGGCATTTGGGCTTGGAACCCATAAATCCCCAGGCCCGAATGGCTTTAACGGCCTCTTTTTTTTAAAAAAAACTGGCATATTATTAACAAAGAGGTATCTGACGTCATCAAACGGTTTTTTAAAGAAGGGAAGCTACCTGAGTTTATGGGTGAAACTAATATTGTCCTTGTTCCGAAAACAAATAATCCAGAAACACTAAGTCACCTAAGACCTATTAGCTATTGTAACTTTCTATACAAAATTATATAAAAAATAATGGTTAATAGGTTTAGGAAAATAGTGGACAAAGTAGTTTCACCGACACAAAGTGCTTTTGTGGAAAAAAGACAAATACAAGATAATATTATAATAGCTCAAGAGTATTTCCATATCATAAATAAGAAAGGTAGAAATGCTTCCGAATATGTTGCCATTAAATTAGACATGAACAAAGCATATGACAGAATTGAATGGGTATTCCTGGAAGCAAGCCTTAAGGCCTTTGGTCTTAATGACCACTGGCTTAAACTAATAATGGAGTGTGTTAGGAAAGTGACCTATAAAATCAAAATTAATGGGTTGCTATCCAATAAGATTATCTCCCGAAGAGGCTTGTGACAAGGAGACTCACTCTCACCTTATTTGTTCATAATGGCAGCAGAAGCATTCACTATTTTAATGGATAAAGCAGTCATAGAAAAAAGAATTTCAGGAGTTGGATTAGCAAGGTCAGCACATATCCTAACTCATCTCTTATTTGCTGATGACTGTATTATATTTTCTAAGGCTAATGTTGATGAAATTTGCCAAATCTTAGAAGTCGTAAATGAGTACATAGTAGCATCTGGACAGCGAGTCAACTTAGAGAAATCTGGAATAGTTTTTGGGCATGGCATCTCAATAAACAAAAGAGTTGAAATAGAAGAGATATTGGGAATAACAATATGTGAAAATCCAGGTAAATATTTAGGATTGCCAGCTCACTGGGGAAGATCAATGAATAGGGCATTGAAATGGATAGAAAACAGAATAATGGATAAAATAAGTGGCCGGAAAGAGAAGCTCTTAAACCAAGCGGGGAAAGAAATTCTAATTAAGGCAGTTCTACAAGCGATTCCTACATATGCTATGAGTGTCATTCGATTTCCAAAGGGTTTCTGTACTAACTTAAGTGCCAAAATAGCAAAGTTCTGGTGGGCATCCGGGGGGAAAAAAAGGGGAATACATTGGAAGTCTTGGGACAAATTAACTTGCAGCAAGAGGGATGGAGGATTGGGGTTTAAAGACCTATATATTCAGAATGTGGCACACTTGGCAAAACATGTTTGGAGAATAATTCAAAATCCAGAAGCATTATGGGTTAAAGTTTTAAAAGCAATATACTACCCTGACAATGATCTCAAAGCGACAAAAGCAAAACGAGGGGATTCTTGGATATGGAGGAGTCTAATGTAGGGAAAGGATTTCTTACTCCAAAATGAAAAATGGGTAATTGGAAGAGGTGAAACAATAGATATTTAGCAAGATCAATGGATAGAGGAAGGGGGAAGGTTGGTCAACAGAAGAAGTGCCAATGTTAAATGGGTCAGGGAGTTAATTCAAAACAACGGAGAATGGAATACAAGCAAAATAAGATAATGTTTTGATGAAGAATCAGCAACAAAAATTTTAAAGACCCAGAAACAGTTCATTAGCAATGAGGACGAGTTCTACTGGCCAACAACAAAAGATGGAACATACACAGTCAGAAGTGGCTATAACATAGCAAAATCAAGGGAAACAACAAGGGGGAACAGTTCAGCCTCAACAAGCAGCAATATCAAATATATTTGGCAGGATATTTGGTCTATGCAAGCACCTCAAAAAATAAAATGCTTTTTATGGAAAGCTATAAACAACATCATACCAACTTATAGAAATCTTTTAATAAAAAATATAGTCCAAACTGACATATGTCCATTGTGTTTATAGGTTCAAGAAACAATTGAACACACACTACTCCTATGCCCATGGACAAGACCTGTTTGGTTTCGTTCGCAACCCCAGTGCTCACCTACGTCAGAAACAGTTACCTCTCTTGGGATGTGGTTCATGCAAATGAGAGACAAAATGAAAGCAGCAATGGGCAAGGAATATAGAATCTATTTGAGCAAATTGACATATATCATGTGGAAAATTTGGAAAGCAAGAAACAAAGCCATATATTAAGGTGCACAACTCAATCCAAAAGAAGTTCTACTTAAAGCTAAATTTTTGGAAATAGATTTTGCAGTTCAAATCAAATGCATACAGAGGAAGGAAATGAAAATGAAAATCAAGCTAAGAAACTGAGCCATTGGCAACAAGAACCAAATCAAGTACAAACTCAATACCAACAGACACAGAATCAAGGTCCAACACAAATACAAATTCAACAAAAATCAACACAACACAGGAAAGCTGGAGTTGTTACCTGGCATCCGCCGCCAAGTGGATGGATTAAATGCAATGTAGACGGCGCGTTCTGCAAACCTGCAGGGTCAGGAGCAACAACAGCAGTTTTCCGCAAACCTGCAGGGTCAGGAGCAACAGCAGCAATTTTTCGTGACAGCAATGGAAGGATCGTAACTCATTCAACAACAATTGTGGAGGCCAATTCTGCATTGATGGTGGAAGCACTAGCAATCAGAGATGCTCTAAAAGTCGCAAATAATCTTCAACTGCAGAATCTAATCCTATAAACAGACAACCAGATACTATGTCAGGCCTTTAAATCAAACTCAAGAATTGCAGAAGTATTACTTGTATGGAATGATATTAAAAAGCTGTTACAGCTACAAGGAAGAGTTGGTTTCACATGGATTCCGAGAGAAGGAAATGAATTGGCACATCAATTAGCAAGATTTCAACAAGAGAACTCAACATCGCAGAACACCAATCATGGGTTTCCACCACCAATTCAGAGAACAATCTTAAAGGAACTAACCTTGGCGAATCACCAGCGTCGAAGAACATCTCACTGTCACCCGAATTGAAGAAGCAAGCAATGTACACGACAGATTATTCTGCCCAATTGAAAGCATATGGAATAGAATAACATTGAAGATGAAGAAGACGCGGTGCAGAACTTGGAAGCCTTCCCGTCGCTTAACCTCGTCCAATGGCAGAAGTTAAATCCATCAGTGGGAGAACTGCGCGACGGAGACCTATGCTGACTCACCAACAGAATCGCCGATTATGTTCTCAATCTCTTCGAAATGATTAGCATACACTTTGAGGATAAAGCAATGGGGAAGGAGGAGTGCAGCAAATGAAGGGCGCTTCCATGGCTACTAGCTACTGTCAGCGCCCACTGTTCTTACCACCGGAGGGATAGGGAACGGGTCGGGGAGGAGTTCGGGTAGGTAGATAGTGGGCAATTGCCCAGGCCCCAAAAAAAAAAAAAACGCTTCATTTGTCATATTACTACTCACCCTGACTTTTTTATTAAAAAAAAATACTTATATTTGTAATCAAACATCCCAAAAAAAACTTGCAAATTATATTTCAAATACTTAAAGTTAAAATCAAATACAAAACCCCTTAAGTAAAGTTCTAATTTAAATTATAATCAAACTAACTCACATTTTTAATCAACTTAAAAAATCTAAGTGAAATTAAAACTCAATTTATAATCAAATATATTAAAATATTACAATCAAAATCTAAGATCTAAATAAAATTTCAAACTCAAATTATAATAAAACAAACTCAAAATAATAATAATCAAGTTCTAAAAATCTCTAAATCAAACTTGTCCGAAAACAAAGTTTTCTTTTTCTATAAAAAAATTAGTTTTATTCTTGATCCATAATAGTTAATAGGAAGGAAAAGCAAATGTTTCTATTGTACTTTGGTTCCCTTCAACATAACTATTAAAGACCAAAACCACAACCAATTACAATCCATTATAACATATGTCAATGCTCGAAATCAAAGTAAAAGAAATAAAATTATAATCAAACAAAGTCTAAATTTAAATTAAAAAATAAGATTATAATCAAACAAGATACAAATCAAAGTTAAAAAATAAGACTATAATCAAACAAAATTTTAAGTTAAAGTTGAAGAATAAGGCTATAATAAAAAACTCTATGTAAAAATTTAAAAGTAAAACTATAATCAAACAAGTTCTATTATAAAATTTAAAAATAAATTTATAATCAAACAATATCTAAATCAAAGTTAAAAAATAAAATTAAATTCAAGTCAGATCAACTTTCATATAAAACCATAATAAAATATGAATAAAAGGAATATAAAAGGATGCTATGACAAGAAATTCACATTATATTATTTTATAAATTGCAATCATATAATCATAAATATGAAAGAAACGGTAAAAGAAAATGTACCCACATAATATGGAAAAAAATTTTAAATAAATAAAAAAACTTCGTTGTTTATCAAAATACACATTTCTGAGGATATTTACCAAAATAAAATCTATTAGCAGTACCGGTCCGGACCGGTATTGGATTATTTTCAATATCGGTCCAGACCGGTATTGGTTCAATTTTTTAAAAAATAAAATACATCAGTACCGGTCCTTCTGGGGGCGGTACTGGGTTAATACCAATACCGGTTCTTCTTGAGGCGGTACTGGTTCAAAATTTAATTTTTTAATTTAATATTAAATATATTGATTTAATTAATAGAAATGATTTAGGTAATAAATTACAATTGGAAAATATATTAATAGCAATAAATATATTAATTTTTTAGCCGTAATTTTACATTGATTCAATTGACATAGAATTAATGTAATAATATATTAATTGATTTAATTAACATAGCATCAATGTAATAATAATAATCGAATCCATCAAATTAAATTCCAATCCAAATTAAAAAACGTAATAATAGTCATGAAGATATTAAGGCATAGAAATTATTGTTTTCAGGACACACGAATGATAACAGTATGCAAATTTGAA